>JACEGR010003845.1:0-97254 GCA_014170235.1 Listronotus bonariensis | reverse complement strand
TATTCAAACTTGTTAAAATGAAAAGTGTTGAGATCTTTGTTTTGTTTTATACAGGGGCTCCAAAAACTACAAAAATGTTAAAATGGACCAAGACAAAACTGCCTTTATTTTTATTATTTCTAAAAAATGTCAAGTAAAAGAGGTTTTAAGCATTAAATAAGGATCCAATATCTGGAATTTCACATAAAGTAATCAATTTTTCTCTTAGTATTATATTTCCTTTTAATCCATTTTTTACACCTTTTTACGTAATTTACCTAGTTTTTATAATCGATATAATTAATGTTAAAGTTTGTCAAATATATTTAAACGAAAAAATATAAAATCAGGTTAATTACGTTAAAAAGTACAACATAAATAACAAAAATATGATAAAAAAATGTTTATTTTATGTGAAATTTTAGATACTTTTGGATTCGCATTTGATTCTAAAAACTTTTTATTCACATTTTGCTAAATTATCAAAAATAAAGGCATTTTTGTCTTGGTCCAACGTGAATCTTGTGTTTTTAAGAAGCAAAAGCAGTTTCCATGCACGACTTTTTTAAACATTTAAATTTGGTCCATTTCTTTCCATTCTTAAGTCTATCCGTGGACATATATATGGTTGAATAAATTAATTAATAAATGTTTAAATATTTTAAAAAGTACTTACTACATTTTCAAATATAAATATTAAGCTTTTTCCCTTACCGGGCCCCGAATTTCGACTTAGGAAGTAGAAAGTTTTCCAAGCAAAAATTATTTTCTATCTCTTTCTCTTTTAAATATGCCTATTTTTAAATGTAATATAAAACGGCAAACAAAAAAAAACATTACACCCTTTCCATCAAAAATTTCGAGAAAATTCGAAAATCGGGCCCTCTCTCAGGGTAAAACTGTTATTTAACTTTTAACTAATCAAAAAAGTTTTATTTGGATAGCATATCTAACACACCATAATTAAGGGTATTGTGATTATCCCTAATCACAATAGAGAACACGCGAAAATAAAGACGGATCCTTCTTTTCGCGGTATATTCTCATTGTTAACGTTTCTAAACTCTCAACAAGCGTAAAGTATGATTGATAGTCCCGCCAAAATTCATAATCCTTTTTACTCGGTCCTTTCACTTTTGACGTCACGAAAAATCCCTTGAGCAGAACAAACAGCGGGCAGATGACAGCTTCCTTTCTTTCAGATGACCTATTTCCGGCTCACAGTAAAGGTAAACAATATTTTCTGGATACGGCAAAAAAATTACTTCAAAATAAAAAATACTTAAAGGAAAACAAAATTTAATGTAACTTTACCGCTTCTAAAATAATACGAGGATAAATTATTTTGTCTAAGATTTCGTACTGAGAAGCGGGTTCCACTTATTGTACCTAAAATAATAGAAAATATTTCTTTTACTATAAAATAAATGATTAAATCACATGTACTGTTTAACAGCGATTAGAGTGTTTTACTCTAACAAAATGTCATAGCAACGTCTTGTTATCTACTGGCAAAACTCCTACTTGCTCCTACCTTGATAAAACCAACATGATTATATTACAGCGATTATTTCCCTCGATAGAAAATAGACCAATCAGAAACCACAATTTTTCGGATAAATTTTGTTTAGATAAGTGATTAAACGACATGTGCTGTTTAACCTAGTTGTCAAAATTGAAAAAAAATTCAAACACTATTATTAGTAAATTCTGTGTTTTTGGCCTTAATGTAAGTTCCTCAGGAAATAATCTAGCCGTATACCCCTTGACCTACAAATTCAAATCGATTAAACTACCCAAATATTTTTGCAAGAGTTTCTTGGCAAATAGTTTCATAGACAATAATTTCGAGTTTTTAATTTAAAAATAAAAACCCTCGACCGCTGCGCGGTCTCGTGTCTCAAATCAATGTCCATTTAACTATTTACCAAGAAAACATCTTGCTTAAAATATTTTTGGGTAGAATATTCTACTAAGTCTTGTGATATAATATATGATTATTTTCCTTAATAGAAAATAAACCCAGCAAAAATCACCATTTTTGAATAAATTTTGTTTAGATAAGTGATTAAACCACATGTGTTATTAAATCGCGAATAAATTTCTGTCATCCAAACTAGTTGTCAAAATTTTAAAAATGTCAAACTTATCAGAAAAATTCTGTGTTGTGGGCTTTAATGTACATGTTTTTATTAAATTATTGCCCATTTAACTATTTTCTAAAAAAAAATCTTGCTCAAAATATTGGGTAGTTTAATCGATTAAATTTATAGGTCCTGTGATATAATATATGATAAAACTTAGTTAGGTTAAAGTAATAAAAGGAAAAAAACTATTGTCTATTAATACAGGTTGAGCTAAATAACATAATACATAGGCAATGTGAGGAAAGGGATAAAACAAAATAAAGTAAATCCCGGCATGTAAACATGCGTGACTAATACTGCTTGTTTTTTATTCTATTATTTGACGATGTACCAAAACTGCTTGCTCAAGCAGTATGTAAACTGGATTTTGTCCGCAGCTTCGCAGGCGTTAAATTGTATCAAACGAGATTTAAATTTAACCGGAACTAACCAAAACAATTTCGTTTTTCCTATACCAACTAGCGTTGGCAAAGTAAGCGCAAAAAATCCTGTTTATTTACGACTCCACATTGGAAATCCTGAAACTATTAGTGGTTTTCTATTATATTATGCATTTTATTATACATATAAACCTTCATCTTAAATCATTATATCCATTAAAAAAAACTGCATCAAAATCCGTTAAGTAGTTTTAAAGATCTAAGCATACATACAGACAGACGTAGGAAGCGACTTTTTTATACTATGTAGTGTTTAAACACATATTGAACACTTACTTTTAATTATCGTGAAATAGTCTTGTCGAATATCATTCGAGAAAAAGAAATTAGGCAAAATATTTCTCTTGTTTTATTCAAGTTTGTTGCTCTTTGGTAATTTCGTTTTGACGTTTTTAAATCAATACCACTCGCCTGTCGACTCGTGGTTATTGTTATAAATGTCGTGTAAAATCTTTTTGTCTGCTGTCACTAAATACTGAATATGACGTTAATTGTTAGAATATAACTTTTTGGCAATAGAAAACAAAAAAAAACATTTTTACAACAATAATATAAGCACTTACAATACAACTTTCGATTTCAGCAGCGGTACATCTTGCAAAAAAATATTTTATTCAACTATTTCCAAAAAATATTGCTTAAAATATGTTGGGTAGTTTAACAAATAAATTTATAGATCTTGTACTACAATATATGATTAAAATTTGACATATCAAACAGCTTTTTAATTTTATACGACAGGGCCGCCATTATTCTGAAAATCCTGAAAACCCTGGATTTGTCAGAAAAATCTGAAATTTTAAACAGTCAATCCGGAAGAATATATTTCATTTTTAAAAATGTTAACAAAATAATTTAACAAAATCCCTATTTTTTATTATATATTTATCTCCAAAAACATACTTTGTGCAACTCGTAGAAAAAGCCTATTACCGGACTCCTGGTGGTTGCTGGACTTGGCTCTAGCTTCGTTTAGCAAACTCCACCCTCGTCCGGAAAAAGATCGGTTTTTCTACATGTTACACAATATACTATTATGTTAAATTGCAAATAGAAATGTTTTCATTTGTTGCACACCTAATGCACCACACTGTATAGGCCAATAAATGAACAACAAAGGCAGGAATTATGCGTCTTGTTTACATGCTGGCATTCTTTGTCTAATCTCTACCTGATTTACACATTTCCTGTCATGGCCAACTATGCTTCCTATTTAAAAATGTGCAAGTTTATGTTGTAGCTTCTACAAATATGCACGAGACTTAAAAGCAGTTTTAGGTAAGGACTTTTAGGAGTATCAGGACACCCAAATAATACTATCTTAATGTTGCTGGTTTAAAAGTAAAAGTCAATATAGATAAAATATTGTTCGATTATTTTTAGGTTATGTATCATAGAAGTTTTTGTAGAAAAAAATACCAATTACATTTATGACATACATAAATTTTATTCCCATAACCATAAAATGACACTTAGTGATAGTCCAAGAGCCCCTGAGCGGCAGACTTTTGTCATTTTGTAAGTGCTAAGAGACAGCGCATGCTACCAACACAGGTTAAAACGATGACTAGATTATGTAGTTAGACTTATGGTGGCTTACGCAGGAACCAAAGGTTAATAAATTAAAATTTACATTTTGTAAAAGCTGAATTTCATATTATGTTACTTGGGTACCTATTAGAAAATATATCCTTAGTCGCCAGACAGTTTTGACAGTTCCTAACCCTTGGCAAACAAACATTTTGGGGTAGACCAATGGCCCGGGAAAGGCCAATATTTCTTAACAAGATATACATACAGTGTGTCCGCCTAAGTTTTTACATATGGAAAACTATTTTATTATTAATTTTACGAAAAAAGTTATTCCTTATAAAAAGTTTTGCATGATCTAAAACCTAAAATGCAATCATTAGATATTCATTTTTTTAGTAGTATACGAGGTAAAAATATGAATTTTGAGCAAAAGAAAAGAACCCTTATTTTTAAAAATAAAGAAAATTGTTATAAAGAAAAAATATTTAGAAATAAAAATAAATTTTAAATATACAAAGTCGTTTATTTACAAGAAAAAATATTTTCCTTAATTTTTTATGCAATAACGGGCATTTTTGTAACTTTTTGCTGTTTTGACAGTCTTTACTTATTACATTTTGAAATACAAATGTACAAATTTAAATTTTTATCGATTTATATGTTTAAAAATAAGGGTACTTTCCTCTTAACTCCTCTTAACTAAAATTTAGAGAAAGATACCTCGTATACTACTGAAAAAATAAATAGTTAATGATTGGTTTTGGGTTTTAGACCATGCAAAACTTTTTATAAAGAATAACTTTTTCGTGATAATATTAATAAAAAGTTTTTAATATGTAGAGAACTTACGCCAACACGCTGTACAAAATTTGTAGGGTTTTCAAAAGACATGCGCTCAAGATATTTTGACGTATATAGAGTATCCCAAAAAAAAATGCTGTGAGGTTAGTAAAAAAATGTGTTTTTTGGAACACCCTGAATACATCATAATATTTTTAGGACATGACTATTTAAAAATCCCACTCTTATATAGGTCTTTTGTCATATGTTGTTAAATATGAGTTGCCCTAGGAAAAATCATTAAATGATCTTAGCCCACCTGACCAACCAGATTTACCTGTACAAGGTGATCAAACTTATCGGCACTATTGATAATTTTCCTATTATTGGAGATGCCAAGTTTGTTAAATTAGAGAAGTAGAGTGGCATTCTTTCCGCTAATTAAAGTGCTGTCAATAAAAAACAATTGAACATCAGGTTTTCTATTTATTGCAAAAAATGTACGTTTTTAATGGAACACCTTGTATATAACATTATCATTCAAAAGATCAAGGACCTTTAAAAGAGCTTTCATGTAATACCCAATTTTCAATAGTTTTGGAAATATAGTCATTCTCAGGATTTCGGTAGTAAACTGGCATTTTTAAAATAAAGCACCCTGTATATTGCATCACTAATAAATAGATATTTTGAAGACCTATAAGAATATGCTAAATTTGCTATGTCTATCTCTTATAGTTTTGGGAGTATGGCCATGTAATCTAAAAAATAGTAGGTATAATGCCCGTTTTATCTACGACACTAAACTTTGTGCTTATAGCTTAAAGCTGTAATAATATAATGAAAATGGTACATAATTTTTAGATTTAGATTTGGATGGCCATATTTCCGAAACTATTAATAGTTCACATGTAAGCTTTTTTCAAAGCTCTTTAATAGATCTTTCAAAGAGTTATATAATATGCACGGTGTTCCATTTACAAAAGTTTCTTTTTTGCAATAAATCAAAAACCTGATGTTTAATTGTTTTTCTGTTGGCAGCACGTCAATTAAAATTATTTAATTCGAAAAAGTAAATGGTCAGTTTGTTCGCATTGGAGTTCTACAAAATGATAAAAGTACAAGTAGATAATATTTCACAGTTACAGGTAAAAAACTATCCTAGCTGGATCCTTGATTATACCAAATGTTTTATGATGAGCATAGGTCCGTCCATATTGGAAACATCCTAATATAAGGAGTGTTTTTATAGGGTAATTATAAAATAATACTTAATATCATACATATTTTAAGTATAAGAAATTTATTATTTTTAAAAAAGCAGTACTTAGTTATAATCTGCTACATATAATGTACAAGCAATAGCTAAAGGTATAACAACAAAGGATGTACCAGGAATCATCCAATGCGAAATGTTTACATGCCGGTATTTATGTTACACTGTCTCTTTTTCTCACATTGCCTATGTGTTATGTTTTTCAGCTGATGCGGTATACAAATCTTACACAATAAATTCTGCTAGACTTAAACCTAACTTGAATAAACCTCCCAACTTCTTTTTCACAAAAGATATTATTATTTAAAATAATATATTTTTTTTTAATAAGAATAAAAATTATATTTGCCAATTTGTGATTTTGCCTATTTATATTTTAATTGGATTAACAAGAACAAGAGAGACAGTATTTCCAATTTAGTCTATACGGTTCAATATGAATTTGTTCTTTAAATTTTATAAGTAAATGAAATTTATTAATAGTAATTATTCCATATCCATTAAATCCATATATAATTTTCTTTTAGTTTGTCAAAAACATTTGCCAAACAATCGCATCGTTTCTTGCGAATGCCAATATTAAAAAACATGCGAATATTCGTTACATCACTATAATATACTACTTAGAAATCCTAGTGTACTTGTGTCACCGAAGCTTGGACTAATTTAAGTAGCTTATCAATTTCCCCTTTCCGGCTCCCGTAAATGTAAAACGAGAGGTAGGTACTCTATGAGTTTTACCTTTAAACCTACGACGATATTATCAAAACGTTGATTTTTGCCCCCAAAACTAAGATAAACTGCTGGAGTATGTAATGTCTTAAACAAATCTTTGAGCTTATGACTTTAATAACATTTTTACGTAAACATAACTGAGAAAATATTATAAATGTGAAATAAACACCTGCAGTTTTTTTTAATCTTTATGACATCTCACGAAGGCTTTATGCCTAAATACCAGTGTACCGTGAGTGCCGGGTTACTGGATGTTTAACCCAATATTGTCGTGTTCCGTCAACGTTATCCAAGCACTGAAACATGCAGTTGCATTTCACAGCACCTTTTAGACAACGCGGTAGTTCCACCACGGACGTTATTTTTAAATAACTACTACCTAGAAATGGCAGAATACTACACAGTGGTTTGCCATTGCCAACTGTGAGGTGACGAGCTATTAAAAATCCGATGTCCGACTCCGAGATTCGAACCCGGATCGTTGCGGTAAGAGGCTGACACGCTAGCCTCTGCACCACTGCTTGCCACAATGCAGTTAAGCTTAATGTTAGGAATACTATAAGATTTGGGTTTTACCATTCAATTTTTCTATATATATATATTTTCTAATAATTAGTTGTCGCAGATTCTTCAGCTATTAGCACAATCTTTATTACCATTCTCGCAAATATTTAAACTTAAGCAAGTGCTAAATATTTTATGGGGTTTCTGCTAAGTTTTCCGAGTTAAATACAAAAGCTCCCTTGTCCCTACTTACGCCTGTTTTGTATATTAATACTGCTGCTACACGTTTAATCGCATTAAATAAATTATTTTGTGTTCCTTTTTACTCTTTACAACACAGTTTTAATGCGCCTTAATTATGTTGTCTTATATAAGTGATTTACCTTAAATGGTCTTAAGAAAACATAAAGTTAAGGGAAAACACAGGTTTATATTATTACGAAACAAAAAAAAATATTAAGAAAAAAATATTTTTAAATTTTTAAGCAGTTAAACTTAGTTAATTAAAAATTAAAGCAAGAAAAAATAAATATAACAACGTAAAGACCAAACAAGTAAAAGAAAGAACGAAAAATCCAAGTACAATAGTATATTGTGTAGCATGTAGAAAAAGCGATATATTTCTAGACAATAGTGGAATTTGTTGATAGACCCGTTAGCCGAGTCCAGCAAGAACCAAGAGGCCTAAAATATGCTTTTCTTACGAGTTGCACATACTTTCTTCTCTACGATCAATAAATTTCTTTATTCAATAAAATGCTATCATCGATGCTAAGTAAGATAGTTCTTTTTTACTTCTTTTCCATTGACATTTTTTTATCTTTGAGACAACCCGCAAAGGTTTACGCCTTAGTACCAAAATACCGTGGGTGTCGGGTTATTAGATGTTTAACCCTATTATTTCCCTATTCTGATAACGTTGTCCAAGCAATGAAACATGCAGATTTTCATATTTTAGAGTACCTTTTAGTCAATGCGGTAGTGCCACCATGGACGTTATTTTGAAATAACAACTACCTAAAAAGGTCTTCCCGTCTGCGAATTTACAAAACTTATACCAGTTCAGTCAGGACCGTGACTGAACTTGAGTAGTCTTTGTTTGCAAAAAACATTTACAAAGTCTACCCCATTTTGGTTCCAAAATTGACCATATAGATATAGCATTTGTAGCTATATTTTTGTTTCTTATTCCTTTACAAAGGCTATCCTGTTTCAGTCTTCGCTTCGTAACAGTTTTCAAGGGAAATCGGCAATGTCTTTTACAGTTTTTTATTGCTTTACGTCTGCGCCCCGAGTTTTAAATCTTATCTTATTTTTTCGCAGTACTGACACACTAAATGGATAGCAATTTAAGAAAAGTATTTATTAAATGTCTTCATTATAAATTTCGCAAACTATTTGTGTGTTAAATGGGCAAAAAGAATAAATGTCCACCTAAAAAACATTGATCTACCTAAAACAACTGTTTAGCCAGTATAGATATTAAATTCGTTAAAATTTCTGATGTTACTTTAAGACCATCCAACCTAATAAAATAGGGTTTGAATAAAGTAATTAATATAAATTATAAACATTTTTATCGAATTTGGGTGGCCCCGGCATTTAATTTATTACAATGCCATGAAGGTACGACAAAAACTTATCTTCCTTATTTTGAGTCTGGAGTGACAGCTTCGTAAAAGTGACATTATTGTGCTCCTAGAAAATGTGTAAATTGTCCTAACTGAAACACATATTACTTAGTTTTATCAACCATGGAGATCTAATAAATATGGAGGAAGGGCTAGGGAAAGGGATATTGAAAGAATTAAGATAAATACTGAATGATACAAAAAAAAAACAAATTCCACTATATCCAAATGAAACTCCATGTGTTTTTTTTTGTGATTATACCTGTTATAAAAGAGGTTTTAAGGTCACGCGGATAAAGTAATTCATATTGACACCAGTGATTCTTGTCTTAAGCAACACCTCTGTCACTTTTATTTTTGCAGCAACAAAAGGAGAATTTTAATTTTAGGTGCATAAAAAATATATTTTTTTAGTTTATTATTTTTAAACGGTATAATTATTTGATCTTGGTATATTACGTTACTAGGGTATCCCACTGTTATGTATTGTTGATTAAGTTAGACAAACGTAATAAGCACATGTTAAAAGCATAGAAAAAGCTAAGTGTCCGGAAAAAATACTTTCGGCCATGGCCCGAAAAGTACATTGCACAATAACGCCTTCTTCAGAAACCATAAATGAATTACTGTGTAGTATTTCTGCTTAGTAAACCCTCTCTTATTGTGTTTTGGAAAGCATGTTAAGCCGTGTGCCGTGTTGAGGTGTGTATGTGCGAGAGGACACCTACCATTTGAATAGAGTATGGTAATGGCGCTGTCTTTCCTGACAGCACAGCGATTAGTATACAGAGCTTTCGAAAAAAATCTTAAATAAATGTTGTATAAAACTTTTAGCATTATTATAACGCAAAAACTATGGAAATAAAGGGTGTTTTCTTTTGTGTTGGTGGACCAAAGATTTTTTTATTTAAAAACAATACTCTAAACATTTTTAAGAGTTGGACATTTCTTATAAAGCATAATGCTTCTACTTTTGTTGCTGCAAAAATAAAAGTGACAGAGGTCTTGCTTAAGACAAGAATCACTGGTGTCAATATGAATTACTTTATCCGCGTGACCTTAAAACCTCTTTTTATAACAGGTATAATCACAAAAAAAATTACATGGAGTTTCATTTGGATATAGTGGAATTTGTTTTTTTTGTATCATTCAGTCTTTATCTTAATTCTTTCAATATCCCTTTCCCTAGCCCTTCCTCCATATTTATTAGATCTCCATGGTTGATAAAACTAAGTAATATGTGTTTCAGTTAGGACAATTTACACATTTTCTAGGAGCACAATAATGTCACTTTTACGAAGCTGTCACTCCAGACTCAAAATAAGGAAGAAAAGTTTTTGTCGTACCTTCATGGCATTGTAATAAACTAAATGCCGGGGCCACCCAAATTCGATAAAAATGTTTATAATTTATATTAATTACTTTATTCAAACCCTATTTTATTAGGTTGGATGGTCTTAAAGTAACATCAGAAATTTTAACGAATTTAGATATCTATACTGGCTAAACAGTTGTTTCAAGTAGATCAATGTTTTTTAGGTGGACATTTATTCTTTTTGCCTATTTAACACACAAATAGTTTGCGAAATTTATAATGAATACATTTAATAAATACTTTTCTTAAATTGCTATCCAATTAGTGTGTCAGTACTGCGAAAAAATAAGATAAAATTCAAAACTCGGGGCGCAGACGTAAAGCAATAAAAAACTGTAAAAGACATTGCCGATTTCCCTTGAAAACTGTTACGATGCGAAGACTGAAACAGGATAGCCTTTGTAAAGGAATAAGAAGCAAAAATATAGCTACAAATGCTATATCTATATGGTCAATTTTGGAACCAAAATGGGGTAGACTTTGTAAATGTTTTTGCAAACAAAGACTACTCAAGTTCAGTCACGGTCCTGACTGAACTGGTATAAGTTTTGTGAATTCGCAGACGGGAAGACTTTCTTAGGTAGTTGTTATTTAAAAATAACGTCCATGGTGGCACTACCGCATTGACTAAAAGGTACTCTAAAATATGAAAATCTGCATGTTTCATTGCTTGGACAACGTTAACAGAATAGGGGAATAATAGGGTTAAACATCTAATAACCCGACACCCACGGTATTTTGGTACAAAGGCGTAAACCTTTGCGGCTTGTCTTAAAGATAAAAAAAAATGTCAATGGAAAAGAAGTGAAAAAGAACTATTTTACTTAGCATCGATGATAGCATTTTATTGAATGAAAGCCCACAAAATATACAGTGTGGCCCATTAAGTGTGCAACAATTGAAAAACTTTTTATTTGCAATTTGTCAAAAAATTTTATCTTTATAAAAAATGGTGTACGGTCTAAAAGATTAAAAACTGCTTAGAAGTAAAGTACCTAGCACCCGTATTATGTAACTCGATAAAGAAGAAATTTCCTAAAATTGCCATATGATTTACATTGCATAGAAAGAAAATTTCTTTCCTATCGAGTAACATAATACGAGAGTTAATTATTAATTTTTAAAATCCAAAAAAGTTTTAAGTGGAAAAGTTATTTAAAATATGCCTAAATAACAAGTTATGGTCTCTTATGTAAGTTTTTATTTATTTTTTTATTATTTGAAGTTATCTGTTCTACACTTAAAAATGGAAAACAAACAGTTTACAAGGTAAGTAACGAATTTTTATATGCATTTTATTATTTAAAGTATATTTGTATTTCTCAAAAACATTTTACCCTTGCTAATACTGTTTCCGACCATTCATTAACTTCCATGAAAAATAAAATTTTCTGACAAATTGCAAATAAAAAAGTTTTCCATTTGTTGCACACTTAATGGACCACACTGTATATACATTTTATAGCGGGCACAAAAATGCATTTAGCAGGTAAAAGATGTATAAGAACATTATTATTTTACAGTAATTTAATTAATACATATTAGATTTCTTATGTATAATGTTGCTTCAATTTTAAACATGACCTATTTAACAAAAAACTGTGTTAAGAAAACCGATTAAGATTAAAATATACGCACTAGTACAAGCAGTTAAAGGATAGAAAAAAAATAGAGTTTTTTCACGGGCCAGTATTTTGCCTTAAAATGATCGAACTAAATAAACAGCACTTTAAAGCTTGGAGCTTCTTGTATTAATTAAGATTCTACGATAAAAAAATAAGTAACATATACCGTACAATTTTTCGGCTCTTTCGGCTGTCTATGAACTTGGAAAAAAATCTGACCCAATCACGATATGGATTGGGTAACTTCTTTGTTTAGCTTTAATTTACTTTTTTTAAAAGTTCGATGCGACTACTTTTCACTGAGATATCGAACTTTGAATAAAAAGAGATATTTTTGTCTTTATCCATTAATATTTTAGAAACCACTAGTCGCACAAGAAGATTAAGGATGTTTATGAAATCTCGAATAAATCCCCCACAAACACGGCTATAAAAAGAAAAACATGTTTGACGTGTCGTATTTTAAAAAATATATACAGGGTGTCCCAACTCTATTTATACATGCACGAAATAACTTTGCCCCTGTACAAAATACAAAAATAAACCTAAAATAAAAAGTGGTTATTTGGGAACACTCTTTTTATTGGCTGGCTTTTAGGTTAAGTAAGTAAGTATGTATATAAAATTGACTAAGTAGCCGAGTTACCTCTAAGTAGTTCTTAAAAAGAAAGGTAATTAATCACATGTTATCATATTATTTGTCACTTTGACACTGACAGAATTATTTCAATATAAGTAAATCAAAATAATATTTTCTTTCTATACTTTTAATCGTAAATGAGTATATCAGCAGACTGTTGATATTTAAAAAACCAGCTGTAATTCACGTATAATGTGTAATTAATTTTTGATGCAAAACTTAATTCAGTCAAAATTTCCTAAAATATATGATTTCCATTTAAAAAACATACGTGACAATAAAAAAATCTGCTTTTGGTTACACTTTGTATATTAACTGGAACAGTCAATAAAAAGGGTGTATCTAAATAAACATTTCTTATTTTAAGTTTATTTCTGCATCTTGTACAGAGGCGAAAATATTTCATTTATAATTAGAGTTGTGACACCCTGTATATATATTTTTTCAATAAATTAAAAATGCAATAATTATTATGTTTCTGTTGTTTTTACCTTTATAAATGTATTAAAATGTTGCAGTTGACCAGTTTTTATTACAATAAAAAGCTAATTTCCCGAGATAATTTTCGCAGAGAGGACACTAAAACACTGAGTCTATTGTTCCCAGGATAAAGGTTTTATGTTATAAATTGCTTGGACACTTAAATAAAAGCTTTACGAAAAACTTCAATTACGGAAACTGGTCGGATATACGATAGCACTGTATCTTGGCAATGGCTTTAATACGTTGGAGAATACACTAATTTTATTAGATTTCTAAAAAAATATCGAGCAGTGTTCCGAGTTTTAATAAAATTACCATATAAGAAGCTTCAAAGCAAAGAGCAGTTTTTGATAAATCAATTTTTAAATACCTTACAATTTTTACTGCGCGTATTCTATTTACAAATTTTGAATAGTTTTTTGATCAAAATAGGTTATATTTCTCAAGTATGATGAACACTCATGCGTCATTTACAAATAAATTAAATAAATAAGTAATAACAAAAATCTACCAAAAGTTGTTTGTGTTGTAGTAGCAAGCAATGTGTAGCTAAATCAATATCTAATGTACGCTGGTCTTATGCTTCAAACTGCCATATTTTTCAAAAGTTTTAAAAAATTAAATAAAGGGGGTGTAGTAGCAAGTCACGTGTAGCCGAACCAATCTTTAATGTAAGTTTTTTTATTTCCTTAAACGTTTTATTGTGTTAAAAAATTTGGTTGAAGTAGCAGGTAATGTGTAACTAAAGCAAAATCTAATGTCCTTTTTCTTATTCTTCAAACAGCCAAATTGTCCTAAAAAAATGAATAAAGCGCAGTTTCGGATTTACCCTATAAGCAAATTAAGCAATTGCTTAGGGCATCACGTTCTAAGGGGCACCACAGAGGGGGCACTCAAGAGTAGAAGAGAAAGAAAAATAGTAGAAAAGCCCATTTAAGTGTTGTACTTTTGTTTTTAAAAAGGCGAGACCTTTTTATTCTTTACTCTTCAAAACTTTTTAGTAATTTTGGTTCAATTTGTGTTTTTTTTTCAATTGTCGTCAAAAAGTAAAAATTTCTTGCCTGGAAGGCACCACAGGGGTGTGTGCTTAGGGCATCACGAAGTCTTAATCCGGCACTAATAAAGCGCTAGTAGTAGCAAGTAATGTGTAGCCAAACCAATATCTAATGTACGTTTTTCTTATTTTTCTAACACCCACATTAATATATAGGTAAACCAATATCTAAAGTAAAAAAGTTTTTCTTATTTTTCTAACAGCTATATTGTCGTAAAATTCAATTAAGTTGTTGTTGTGGCAAGTAATGTGTAATATTGTCTTAAAACATTATAAATTGCATTTCTTTAATGCCCCCCTTTTTATTTTTGTACGAATCAATTTAAAAATATATATTTGGGAAATAATATTGATGCACAAATACTATATTTTAAAATTAATTTGACACTTTAAATTGTCAAGATGGCGCCCAGCCGCCATCTTGAAAAAAAAGTTAAATGAAAAAGGTGCTCTTGTGAAACACCATTTTAAAACTCTCGACAAGTAGGTACTATACAACCCTAAAATATAAAGTCAATATCTTTACCTAATGCAAAATGGCGGTACTTTCAAAATTACCTAAATATTGATTGGACTGATTTGGATGGCCATACATCCGAAATTAAGTAAGATGTACCTAATGTGGTGTTTTCTTAAAGCTTTTAAAAAGATCTTTTTAATGGGGATACTTGTAATAATATATATGGCAGAAAAAGTATATATATATTTTTTAATAAAGCACCTTTAAAAGAGCTTTAAGAAAATACAATATTTAGTACATCTAACTTTATAAGTTTTGGAAATGTGCTCATCTAAATTAGGTATTTAGGTAATTTTAAAAGTACCGGTTTTTTTATTAGGTGAAGTAATTGTATTATTATTCTAGGTTTATAAAGTACTCATCGGGAGCTTAAAAATGACCCTCCTTATATTTTGACCCAAAAATTCGTGAAAGCATTTTGTACAGACCTTTTGGACACTGTCAGGTGGCCAAGATAGATCGTGATGCAATGGGAAAATTTTGTATAGAATAAATTGTTTAAACTAAATTATTTGAAAAACGGTTGCTTGTGCAATGCAATATTTAATAAGTTTACCTTTTTTATGCAAAAACCGCTAGGACATCCTGTAGTATTATTCATGAAAAATCATTGTCTACCACATTCAAAGGTAGCGTTTTGTTTTTTGTATTAATTTTATATCAAATGAATATAATTTGTAATAGAAGAATAATGTTAGATAGTCGGCAAAATGAGCGTCAGTGCCGCTACTGCGGTGCCAACCTATGAAAATCGTTTAAAAAATGACTTTTTTATATGGTGGTTAAATTTATAGGGAAACTCTTTAGATGCTTTTAAACTAAAAATAATCGTTAGCTGTATTGAATATGTGGGATTATACGTCATTTACGTATACAGTGACCGCTATAATTTTTACCATATGGAAAACTTTTCTATAAAAAAAATCCTAATAAGAATCTCTGACTATGCCCAAACTCATAAAACACTGAATAAAATAAAGAAAGTAGACATTTTAACGAACAAACAGACTACCGACTTTTTGAAAAATTACGATATTTTGACACGTCAATTTTCGATTAAAAATAAGGGTACGTTTACACTAATAAGTCTAACAGTTATTTGAAAAAGTTATCATTTACGTACCTAAAATTGTACCAAATTTTATGAAAATAATATTTTTTTTGTTAAAAATAAATATAAAAACCAAGAACTTGGTAATTTAAGTTTTTCATATAAACTTTGAGGTTATATAAAAAAAGCGTAAATACAGAAGTTGTAGATCTTTTTATTGCCAACAACTTTACTTTTTAACTTTTTTCTTTAGGACCTGTTAGTAGGCCGAAAATCTACGTCAAAAAGTAAAAATTTCTTGCCTGGAAGGCACCACAGGGGTGTGTGCTTAGGGCATCACGAAGTCTTAATCCGGCACTAATAAAGCGCTAGTAGTAGCAAGTAATGTGTAGCCAAACCAATATCTAATGTACGTTTTTCTTATTTTTCTAACACCCACATTAATATATAGGTAAACCAATATCTAAAGTAAAGTTAAGTTTTTCTTATTTTTCTAACAGCTATATTGTCGTAAAAATTCAATTAAGTTGTTGTTGTGGCAAGTAATGTGTAATATTGTCTTAAAACATTATAAATTGCATTTCTTTAATGTCCCCCCACCCTTTTATTTTTGTACGAATCAATTTAAAAATATATATTTGGGAAATAATATTGATGCACAAATACTATATTTTAAAATTAATTTGACACTTTAAATTATCAAGATGGCGCCCAGCCGCCAGCTTGAAAAAAAAGTTAAATGGAAAAGGTGCTCTTGTGAAACACCATTTTAAAACTCTCGACAAGTAGGTACTATACAACCCTAAAATATAAAGTCAATATCTTTACCTAATGCAAAATGGCGGTACTTTCAAAATTACCTAAATATTGATTGGACTGATTTGGATGGCCATACATCCGAAATTAAGTAAGATGTACCTAATGTGGTGTTTTCTTAAAGCTTTTAAAAAGATCTTTTTAATGGGGATACTTGTAATAATATATATGGCAGAAAAAGTATATATATATTTTTTTAATAAAGCACCTTTAAAAGAGCTTTAAGAAAATACAATATTTAGTACATCTAACTTTATAAGTTTTGGAAATGTGCTCATCTAAATTAGGTATTTAGGTAATTTTAAAAGTACCGGTTTTTTTATTAGGTGAAGTAATTGTATTATTATTCTAGGTTTATAAAGTACTCATCGGGAGCTTAAAAATGACCCTCCTTATATTTTGACCCAAAAAATTCGTGAAAGCATTTTGTACAGACCTTTTGGACACTGTCAGGTGGCCAAGATAGATCGTGATGCAATGGGAAAATTTTGTATAGAATAAATTGTTTAAACTAAATTATTTGAAAAACGGTTGCTTGTGCAATGCAATATTTAATAAGTTTACCTTTTTATGCAAAAACCGCTAGGACATCCTGTAGTATTATTCATGAAAAATCATTGTCTACCACATTCAAAGGTAGCGTTTTGTTTTTTGTATTAATTTTATATCAAATGAATATAATTTGTAATAGAAGAATAATGTTAGATAGTCGGCAAAATGAGCGTCAGTGCCGCTACTGCGGTGCCAACCTATGAAAATCGTTTAAAAAAATGACTATTTTTATATGGTGGTTAAATTTATAGGGAAACTCTTTAGATGCTTTTAAACTAAAAAATAATCGTTAGCTGTATTGAATATGTGGGATTATACGTCATTTACGTATACAGTGACCGCTATAATTTTTACCATATGGAAAACTTTTCTATAAAAAAATCCTAATAAGAATCTCTGACTATGCCCAAACTCATAAAACACTGAATAAAATAAAGAAAGTAGACATTTTAACGAACAAACAGACTACCGACTTTTTGAAAAATTACGATATTTTGACACGTCAATTTTCGATTAAAAATAAGGGTACGTTTACACTAATAAGTCTAACAGTTATTTGAAAAAGTTATCATTTACGTACCTAAAATTGTACCAAATTTTATGAAAATAATATTTTTTTTGTTAAAAATAAATATAAAAACCAAGAACTTGGTAATTTAAGTTTTTCATATAAACTTTGAGGTTATATAAAAAAAAGCGTAAATACAGAAGTTGTAGATCTTTTTATTGCCAACAACTTTACTTTTTAACTTTTTTCTTTAGGACCTGTTAGTAGGCCGAAAATCTAGAAAAATCGTATTTTACACCCTTCCCCTTCGGCACTGGTCTATAAGGGGTAAATGCAAATTTATAAATTAAGGATAAAAGAAAACTACCTTTATTTTTGAATTTAAAACAAAGTAATATTGGAGAATATTATAAATTAAAAGTTATGCCTAAGATAAAGGCAAACATCCTGCTTTAAAATCGAAAATAAAACTTACTCTTCCAACTTACCCCGTATAGCGAATGGATCGAACTGTTTTAAATACTCCCTAATGCAGTTCATTTTCGTAAAAATAATAAATATTTGATATTCCTTAAGCATTTTAATACATTTATGTTACTTAAAATATATAATGTAAATTTATGCTTCTTTTTGTTTTAATTAGGCTAAAATGGTTTCTTTTAGATTAATATTTCACTTTGTTTTCGTCTTAAAGAAAATTCCCTTACTTTAGAGATTTTTAATTTATTTGTATGTTTTTGTTCTGTGTTAAGATTAATCCTAAAATTAATTTTAAAACTTTGTTTTTTTATAATTGATATAAATCCTTAGTTATACACACTCTCACTGTAAAAAAAGACATTAAAATCAATTAAAACATCTGTAGAGTAAAGTTAATTTCTATTAAACAAAAACGATGTTCTAAAGGACCCTGCACAAAACTTATGGAGTTGTGCCTTTGGTAAAATTCGCTAAAACTTGGCATAGAGCTAGCATTCAGCATGCTGATCAAAAGCCCCAAAAGACCAAACCTCCTAAAATCAACCCCAGACCCCCCAAATCCTAAAATACCCCTTCAAGTAAGTTACGATGTTTAAGGGATTTATTCATCTAAATTTTTGCATTGAGCTCTTTTCAGCATGATGAACACCAGATTTAATGGGCGCAACCCCAGAATTAGCCCCCGAATTTAAAAAAAAAAATTTAAACGATTTATGGTAAGATATTATTTTTAAAAAATAGCAAAATTTAATTTTTTAAAATATGTTTTTGAAATTGGACCAGTCTAGGTAAAATTACATTTTAAACATTTTTTCTTATAATTATTATTTTTAATTTTTTGCCTCCCAACCCCATTTTGGTAATTTATTTTGGAATTTGCCGTCATCTTGGATTTCTGATGACAGATGTCAAAACAAATATTTAGGTCACGAGATAGGCATAAACGATCTCAAAAGCTGTTTTTGTTCAAATATTAGTAATAAAAAAATTTCCCATATGTAGCCAACATTATGACGAGCACTGTTTGTAAGTAAGTGTATTTAATTTTTACTTAAAATTTGGATGCAAAATAAAACGTTTTGGAACAATTTTTTTCCAATTTCAACATAAACACTTAAAAAGTACTAAATACATTGCACCAACTTCAAAGAATAAATTGAATAACATTATAAAAAAATGTGTTTTTAGTTTACGCTGCTATAATTTTTTGTTTTTTCAACATTAGTTTATTGTTTTTGGTATTATAATATATCAAATGAAATTTACCTTGTGATTTAATTCACACTTTGTACTTTATTAAGCTTCATTTTTAAGTATACTTTATAGAAAAGCTTAACATAATACTTACGAGTAAATCGGAATCCTCTTGTCATCTTTCTCTTTAAACCAGATTACGATGTGCATTTTATCTCCTGCAATAGCAGGGTCGATATCGCAGGGCAGCTTGGCTATGCCACCCAGAACAGCTTCCACTTCATGCACACTGGTAGCTGAAAGATAAAAGTAAGATTTAATTTTGGCTATTTTATTGATTTGTCGCAAATTTGCAATTTTAGAAAGTTAAAATTATTTCATGACATGTTAAGAAATAAAAATTTAAACATCTTTGGGTTTGGCAGGAATTAAAAACACATGAAAAAAGTCGTTTAAATGTCATATTCTCTATTACTTAAACAAAATTTTTTAAAAAAGTTTAAGGTTTAATGGAAAAATATGAAATAATAAGTTTTTGGTTTAAAATGTCGAGTAGGTGTAAAGTGTGATAAGTTGTTGGATTCAAAATCAAAATACTACTTTAGTTAGTTCAAAACCAAATATTCCGCCTATTAAAAAATGTTGATGGTAAACGCTTAGTGACGAAACATTAGATCTTAAATTGAATGACCATATTTTATAGAACGGAAAAAGTAGCCATAATAATGTAACATTTGGTTTAAAATAGCGCATTAAATATTCTGAGCTAAAATCTTTTACAAAATGTCTTTTTTTTTAAATAATTTCAGAACAGCTGCATTTTTTTTTAAGTTCTAAAACAGAATCTTGTTAGTCATAAAAATGCGCAACTTTGCCCTAATTTAACCAACCCCGTATCTCTAACTGTTCCCGACATTCTAATAGTAGCCCTCGAATTTGTAAAAGCCTGTATACCAGTGGTTTTATAAATGCTAAAATTACTTACCCAGTATATTTGTAGGTGGCTTGATTTAAAAATATTAAAAAGCTTATTAATAAAAAACCAAACTATGAAATGCAAATAAGGCAACTAATTATTGTTTTGGTGCAATTTGTTATTTTAAAAATTGCCACATATACAGGGTGTCTCTAAAAGGTCTCTATAGATTAATACAAATTGTTATAACAAATTTCTTGAGCCAAAAGACAATGATTTAATGCAATATATTAAAAGTTGATCGTTCTCGAGATACAGGGTGTCAAAGCTTTTATTTAATTTTGTTTTTTTTTAATATTTTATTTATTTTAAACATTTTTACAATAAATTCGCTTCAAATGGGTTTTTAGAGTAAGAAATTAAAAACAACCATTTTCTTTGTTGTAAAATGTAAAGGAAGCTACCTGAAGTCCTTTGCTTATAATTAAATGGTTGTTTTAGTGAGAAATTTCCATTTTGCCATATATTCTGAATAAAAAATGTATATTTAGTAAACATCGCTACAATCAACAGTTTTTAACATATTTCAGATTAAACGTTTTATTCCACACAAAAAAATTCCCTTACGCTTCATCTAGGTCACCTTTGGTTTCTCTGAAAAGTATACACAAAATGGTAGCATAATTTTCTTACGCCCAAAATACTACAATTTACCGTAACTTACCTCAGGGTGTTGAAATATCAAAATTAAATGAAATCTTTGACACCCTTCATTCTAACGAGCAATTTTTTGACTAAGGTAAATTGCATTATATCGTTGTGTTTTGATTGAAAGAATTAGTGGTGGCATTTTGTACAGACGTTTAAGTGTCTACCGGGTTGCGTAAACAAAGCGTGAAGGAACTCAATTTAGGAATAAAGCCTGTAATCTCAAATATCCTAAACACGGTTGCTCAAAGTGATATTTACTAGATATGCTTTTTTGTTATGAAAATATATAAGAATACGAATTCTTTATCAAACCTTCAATATACCGGAGCAAAAAAGTTATGGCAATTTCGACTTAAGCAGAAGACTGCAGGGGCACCCTTACATTTTACAACAAAAACATGAGTGCATTTTGTTCCCTCACTCTAAAAAACCCCAAAAACCAAATTTTGTAAAAAATTGATTTTAAACAAATAGGATATTTAAAAATACCTAACATTAAATTAAAGTTTTGACACCTTGTATCTCAGTACCGATAAACCTTTTGACAAAGGTAAATTTTGTTAAATTGTTGTATTTTTTCCAAAAAAATTTGGTAGTATTATGTACAGAACTTCTAGAAACATTCTGAACAATTGGACTATGTAAGCTGCAATATATTTGCATTCAAATTATTTAAAAATACCTTGTTGAACCTAGACACATACAGTGTCGGCCAAATTAAACTTGCACACTTTTTAACTAATAATTACTTTTTATCTGTTGCGCCTATGTTTTTTTAGTGGGCTAATAGGCAGAAATGTTTTCTTTAGGATTGTCAGTTTTGGTCAAATAGATTTAGTCAGGACCGGACTTACAGGACTTTTTCAAAATGATGCATTTACCTTCGTTACAAACGAAATCGAATTTATCTAGAATTAGGCTTATACGTTTAATTTTAATTAATTTACCGTTAAGGTTTAGTCAGCATCTAACTCAGGAATTATGGTAACCTAAAATATTTGATTTTCAAAGCACACTAAAAAAAGTTTCCTGGTAAAAACCGAGAGAAATTCATGTTTTTGGGGCGCATCATTTATCAAGAATAATCATCATTCCTGAATACTCAAATTATTGACAGATTTGCCTTTCCGGAATTATTTACCATAGTTTGTCCACAAGAAAAACGTGTTAGCTTAATTGTAGCTAAATCCGATTTCTTTTGCAACGAGGTTAAATGCATCATTTTAAAAAAAGGCCCGTAAGTTCGGTCTTGACTTAATTTATTTGACCAAAATTGACAAACCAGAAAAAAAATCTACCTATTAGTCCTGTTAACATAAAAACGATAGGTGCAACAGATAAAAAGTTATCATAGCTAAAAAGTGTGCAACATAATTTGTTACTGCAACTAAATAACTACAAATGACACGACAGGTAACCCTAGAAAGACATGAAATTATTGATCAAACCTCAAGACCATGTTCAGATAACAGACAAAGTAAGTCCTATTAAAATACCTTATAACATTTGGGTAAAACAATAAATTTTGTTGCTACGCTAATTAATAACTTGCTATTTTAGTTAATTTTATCATGAGTGCACTTTTGAAATGGCAGAATAAAAGCAACCGTGAATAAAATTTGCATTAAAAGTATACTAATATTTTCCTTAAATTATTACAATTATACATAAGATACTGTCCAAGTTTCTTTAAAGAGGCTTTTACCTTTACTTGTGTATTCATGTCTTTTCTTGCTTTTACTAGTTCATTGTTCGAAAAACCTTACGTAACCTAACCAATGATCTTTTCACAGGAGTAATATTCTCTTTTACTTAATGGATTTCACTCTTTCTTTTATAATTTATATACTCTACAATGTCCTAAATTACCCTAATAAGTTGAAAAAATGCAAACTGTATTTTATAGAAAAACCTACATTTGCTTATTAAAACCTGAAATTTGTATTTTTTATTTTTAGGTGACTGCCAGATTATAAAATTATTTGTACTATACGGAAAAGACTAGAAAGTGTCTGGATTTAATTGGTTTTTCAAGCTGGTGTATTATTAAGGAAATATATTTTAAATAAACTGGGAGTATTTTCAAGAGCTTATCTGCAAAAATATTCCAGGACAATAACTTAGTGTTTATAAAAACAACGTTTATTTACTCTAATTTACTTTTTTATTGTAAACCTAAGAATTAAAATAAAGACAAGAAAATATTATTGATTGTTTTTATTATTTTTACAAATTACAGAAGCTTGGTAATTTGTGTTAGTCATGTTGGGCATTATTATTTTGATTATCGATCATTTGATATGATTCTTGAACTATTATGCAATTTTGTCTTCTGGCATGGTCCTAAGGGATATTCGTAGTCTTCTAGAGTCCTACAAATAAAATTGTTATTATTAAATGAAAAAAAAAACAACTAGCAATAAAAGGTTTTAATAATTTACTCTTTGTTTGAAATCATGTAAGTAACAAATGTGTTTTGCTATCTTTGGGTACCTATTTATTTCAACTAATAATAATTACCGATATGTACTGACAATTAATAGTAATTCTCTTGAAAGGGAGCAACTATGATTTTGCCCAATATCAAAAACATTCCTATTCTCACTATATTCCCCCGTCCTTTTGCACAAAATTCTTAATATAACAGTAAATTAGAACATACTATTTAATTAAGCAGCAAAAAAAAATAACCAGCCCCTTTTTTATTAGTTCTGTGCCCCTGTATATCAAATTTGGTCAAAATGGGGGTTGCTCCAACTTTCGAGACAATTACCCAATTTGCATAAATAAGACAAATATTTTCTTAAAATATTACCATTTTAAACTAAAAAGAAATTTACCATAAATGTTTTTTCTAAATATGAGTTTACTTTAGTTTACTTACCTTAAGTGATATTTTAATGTAGTTTGCTAATCTCCATTTCCAGTCTTTGTCCTAATCTAACATTCGGTACAAGTACCTAACACTCAATAAAGGCCTTCTTTTAGAAAGTTTCAATGGAAGATGGTATAAAAGTTATATGCAATAACTTGTTAGTTACTTTTCCAAAGCAATAAGTAATTTTTCATAGTTTTTCTTTTCAATCTAAATTAATATATTTTGACAACTGGCATATTTATTTTACTCCAAATGATCTTCAGGCTAACGCTTTCACGCACTTTTGCGCTTTTGCGCCGACGGAGCTGCAGGAGACCGCTTCACGAACCCTTTTTGGTTATAGGTTATGTGATTTAGGAACTATTTTGCTTACGAATGATTTTTCTGGCTGCGGAGGACCATGTTAATTATTTATTAGCTTCTTGTATTTCAATTAACTGTATATTTTGTTTTTAATAGCTTAGTTAACTGATTTTTTCAACTTTAATTTCACTTAAAAGGAATTTTAGGTTATGTAATGACTTTGAATTTTGTCAGATGTCGAATGGTAATACAGATTTCTGTTTTATGACCGCCTGTTTTGAAAAACAAGTGAAGGTTATTCGTTCGTTAAAGAAAAACAAGTGATGGTTATACGCTCCCGGAACGTATACGTTCAGTGAACGAATGAGTTAAATTTAGCAGAATTGAGCCCCAGTCCTTATAATATAGTTAATTGTGTTTTTGGGTTTCGTTTTTAACTAAATAATTCTATTTAATATTGTCATACAATAATCAAAAGTAATATCAATACCAATTCAAAACTTAACTTTTAAAGTACTTTGTAAATTTTATAAAATTGCTACAGTAATTTGTCACTTTTGTTTCAATTTGAAAATAAATTAATTGCTCCAGCTTGACATAAGCTGTGAAAATATCGTAATTTCTCGTTAATATTCATTTGAGAACGTGACTTGGAAACCCCAAAACGTTTTAAAAGGGACGCTTAAACCAATTTCCTTATTGTGACAACCGTGACGGAAATGTAACTGAAAAAGTTTTTATTTTTCTTTGGTGCCAAATAATTGTGTTCAGGCTTTCATACAAAAGTTTAAGCCAATTATTATTATACAGGGTGGGTTAAAAGTAAGTAACCCGTTTTAAGTGTTCCTCCCTTTTGACCTTCCTTCTAGATTGTCCAAATTTTATCTCAAGATTGTAAAAAAACTTAGGAAATGTATAATAGACCACTTATCATGTTTCTTTACGCAAAAAATTGTCGAATTTTATTTACCGTGCACATTTTAATACCAGGGATTTGCCTACTAAAAAAATAATTCGTGCTATTGTCGCTAAGTTTAGAGAAACTGGAGGCGTGAAAGATTTCTCCAAGACAGGTAAATCACATTCACAAATTAGAGGATATCGAGCAATTAAGAAAGATTGTCAATGATGATCACTTATCTTTAACCAAAATAGGACCAAATAATCTGGCCTTCAAAATCGCCCGACTTAACGGCACTTGAGTTCTTTCTCTGGGGCTACCTAAAAGAAAGCATACAAAAATTAACTGCGGACAGTTTAGAAACTAAAAGCCAATATTAGGAACAAAATTCGGGCAATACCAAAAGAAACGTTGACGTTAGGCTGTGTTTATGTCGAAGCTGTTATGGGCGAGGTTAGCAGCGCGGCTCGATCGAAGCATGCTTATGATACTCTACTTACGACATCCTAATTTTGATATGATGTCACATAATGTGACGAAACATTGAATATACCATTTTCAATTTGAAAAAAATTAAGCAAATTTACAAGTAACGCACATTTCAAAAAAAAAACTTTAGGTAAAGTAAACATTTTTTTGCCGAAGTTTTTTCTTAAATAAACATATTTTGTTTTAATAACTGTTTGCTCTATTTATTTTACTTAAAGTCCCTTTGAAACAATAAACGTTCCATAAACAAATTATTTAAAAAATAATAATTTACACATATAAACTGGCACTTTATTAGGATCGATATTAAATTTGCCTAAATTAAGATAATAAAAATTTTAAACCATTTATATTCACTTTAATATTTCAGTACTTAAAAACATTTTCTTTTATCAACCATTATTTCCGACACCCATAATTAATACCTGTCTCCAAAGTTTTAACGGCAGTTGGAATTCAACAGGGGCAGTTAGGTCCCACAGAATGTTAACTAATTTCGAAATTAAAAGCGGTGTAAATCTTTGTCATCGTAAAAGTTATCTTAACGATAATAGTAATGTTAGCAAAAGTGACGTTTTTTTCCTAGAGTTACCGGCGCTAAAATTAATCCTGTAAAAACATACTTAAAAATATGTTTTGTTACATTAATTGGTATAAAAGGATTTTGTTTCCATTGGACGAAAATCTACGTATTTCCGATTCGTTTTTTTACCTCGAACATGCATTATTTCTGTAGGTAGAAGACGTTGCTAGGCATTGCAATTTTTCGCTTGCCTTTTTCTATCCATTCTATGTTTTCAATATTCTTAGTCGAGTCAGTGAATATTTTTCTTAGGAAGTCCTCCATATAACACTCTGTTTTTTGTTTATATATTGTTTTAAATCAGTAACCTTCATGTACATAAAACTGTATAGTTTTTTTACTTCCGGTTTAGCCGGAAAAGACTCTAACTTTCATATTTTAAATAGGATACTAGGTATATTATTACTTATTTAAATAGAAAATGACATTCCATGTACAAGGACATTACATTTGACATCTAACTTCTATTTTTTTTTAATTTTTAATTTTAAATCTAAAGTGCCATGAATGCAATAAAACGACAAACTGCCGATCAAGTAGTCACTGAAAAATAGATGCGACTATCTTTTGTTCTAATAGCCTTTACAGAGTCGTCTAAAGTTTGCAAAGTCGTATTAATGGTCCTAAGTCAGTTTTTCAAATGGATCGAGGGTAGCTCACTATAATAGCTCAAAGAGCATTTTTTTACTAACAATTTGATACCACACAAGCAATATTTTAGGTAGCAGTATATCACAAAAATCTCTATTAACTGTTTTTTTTAAGCTAGTCTGTATTACTGTAAAGAACTTTTGGGGAATTTGAAAATACAATAAATTATTATTGCTTATTAAATTGAGAATCTTACAAAAAAAAAACAGGTTGATGCTATTAGGGAAAATAATTAGTTTATATGGATTTTTCTGCTATACTTTTAACTAAAATATGAATAGTGTTCTCTTAAATTGCTGGTAAAAAGTCTCTTTTTAGCTACAACAGTAAGCCACCCTTGATCCATTAAAAAAACTGCCTGACCACAAATAAGATTTTGCAATCTTAAGACGACTTTGTAGAGGCTATAAAAACAAAAGAATATTACATCTATTTTTCGGTGACTACTTGATCCAAAATTTATATTTTAATCGCATTCATGACACTAGTTTAAAAATTAAAAATGAAAAAACATTGAAGCTTAGGTGTCAAAAAGTTGCAAATGCAGTGTCATTGGACTCGGAATGTCAATTTCTATTTAACTAAGTAATAATATACCGGGTATCCCATTTAAATTAAGAAAGTTAGGGTCTTTTCTGGCTAACCCGGAACGAATTAAAAGTTTAAACATTAATGTATTGACCAATCTTTAGGGTAGAAAATTAATTTTGATTTAAATAATACATAAAGAAGGTAATACTACTTACTGTAAAGTTAAATATTAGCGATAATAAATGACCATCCAAAAAATGTTTACTCAAAAACCGTAAATTGAATTAAAAAAAAAAAAAAAAAAAAAAATAATAGAATATATTTTTTTAAAACTAAACAAAATTTAAGTATTTTTTGTTTAAGGAAGACGCGTACAATTTTTTTATAAAAATATTTATCGTATATACTTCACGGACGACACGTAAAAATTAATATTTTTTATTATGTAAAAATTTTTTTGGTGCTTAGAATATCTTTTAAAAAAGTTAAAAATATCTAAACTGGTGTAAAAGTTATGCTGAAAAAACGATTATATTACTTACATTATACACCCTGTAGCCCCGAAAGTAGGAATTTCAGAACATATGTTCACACAAAGTTTTTACCTATTTTTTGATGAAGAATTATCCCTTTTAATTTGTCGGAAACATTTTTGCACACCCTGTATAAACAACATATACTGCTTAAGCAAGCAGGTTTGGTTTATCGGCGAGTAATAGAATAACAAAACAAGCAGTATTAGTCACGCATGTTTAGATGCCGGGATTTAGTTAGATTGTCTCTTTTCCTTACATTGCCTAAGTGTTATGTTATTTAGCTTAACCTGTATAATGTTTAAAAAATACAAATATTTATTTTCCTCCTCTAGTAGGTTTCTAATTTTTTATAATATAGAAAAATAAAATTATTAAAAAAAATTATCAAAATCGGAGCTGATATATTTAGAGGAACGGTTGCCTATTTTAGGGCTTCTGTGATTGGACTATCACGACGTTTGTCAAAATCAATTAATAGTAAAAGACAATGTGATACCGTAGTAATGTATTATATCAAGGTCAAATTATTAAAACGTTTATATTTATTAAACTAAAAAAAATAATATTCGTAGGAAAAGCATATTTCCGGACTCTTCCATCACCATCGCATTGTGGTTTCTGGAAATCTATTTTTTTACCAAAATTAAAAGATGCGTGTTTTTTAAACTTATAGGTAAAAATGGGTTCTTTCTAAAACCAAATATTATACAGGGTGTTCCGAAATTTATGCATCTTATTTTAATGAAATATTTTATGTCAAAAATAGGCACTAGTTTCCTATATAAACAGAAGTCCGGAAATGCTTCCTTTTAGAGATATAGGGTTTTAAAATTTTAAAAAATATTATTGTATTTTAGTTTTTAAATTGCTTTTTATATTTAATTGGTACATGGTACATTGCTTAACACCAGCAAAAGAAATGTCCTTTTATGTGAAAAACTATTAAAAAATACGATTGACGTCCGCACCATATTTGTATGCACTATTTTTCAACAACGGCTGTTTTCTAAAATATAAAATATTTTTAGTACTGAATTTGATATCTTGACTTTTTTTCAAACAATGCAAACAAAAAAATAAAAATCACTTTGATGCATTAAAAATTGGCTAATGACAAAAATGATTAACATTAAAAACCTATAGTTTCGAATTATTTTGTGAAGTTTTTAATAACAAATTCTTCATGCGAGTTTTTAGTTTTTTGTTTAAAAACTATGCATCGTTCGGAAAAAAAAATATTTTGTGCACAAGCACAATTTTTTTCGTAAAAAATAGTCCATACAAATATGGTACGGATGTCACTGATAAATTTTTTTAAAAATTTACATAAAATGAAATGTCTTCTGCTGCTGTTAAGAAATGTACCAGATACCAATTAAATAGCGGGTAAAAAGCGGTTTAAAAATTAGAATAAAAAATGTATTGTGATGAATATTGCGATATACAGGGAGATTCAAAATGACGAAGATGGTATTGGAATAAACAAAAAAAGATAAACAAAAGTTTGAGTGCGACTTATTTAAATAGCCAAAAATGTAATTAAAATTTTAATGATTTGTTAATTAAATCTCTCTTTTGTGTTACTATACATATAAATAAACTTACCTTGATAATGTTAGCATATGAAAAGTAAAATGAATTGTTTTTAAAGACGATCCCAATTTTTTTTATTATCAATCTTAGCCGATAAGAAAAAAATAGACTATTTTATTATTTCTTTATGCTATATAATAAAATAGTTAAAAAAATATTTTTAAATATTTTTATTCTTTCATAGAATAATTTTGTTCCATTTGAACCACTCTGTATAAAACAGAGTGACATTACAATTTTTATAACAGTTTTTAACATTTAAAAAAAAATTTTTATGAAAAATATGTTTTTTAAATATTTCAAATAAAAAAAAAGTATAGCTCGGCCTCTTCGAAAAAATGCTGTTTTTCTTTTAAAAACTTACAAACAAAAACATGTATTATATTTTGGCTATTTTTCACTAACTTTTTGTAAAAAAACTGTAAATAAAAAATAAAAGTAAAAAATATTTTATTAATATTCTTTTTTTAAACAACCAATAAAATTATTTCGAATTTCTTTTTACATTTATCAGCCACAACACGTTTTGTTTTAATATGACTAAATCGCACTGACCACAAGTAAAGGTACGACCCTATTATTCTTTAATTATAAACCAACCCAGTGCGGCGTACAATTACCGTTTGCATGAATTTGGACATGAAAATCCTAAATTTTAGAAAATCTGTTTTTGGCACAGAGAGGCGATTAAAGTTTCTAGTCGGTAGAATCGCAACTAAAATTCGTGTTGCCATAATTTAAACATTCATTACATTTTCTAACCACGAACAGTTTCTACTACATTCACAAGACAGAACGTAATTTGCGATAATCGCGAAATTTCCATGTAGGTTTCCATGCCCAACTCGATTGGAATATCCAATTGTGTGCAGTGAGGTATATTAATATCATATATTGGATTTGGGTTTATTGCCAACTTATTATTTCGAATTTATTGTCCGTAATTAGCATTATAAATTATTTTATTTAAAGTAAAAATTCGATCTAAAGTTAACTGATTTTTTTAAGTAAATTAAGAAAAAAGTGTTAACCTGTTAATTAAATTAGGGGTAAATTACGATTTGTAGTCCAATTCTTACCTTATTGGCCTAAATCCAGCTAATGGCAACTTTTATGGTACGGTGCGATAATTTGATTGATCATACGGTCATGCAAAACTGTCACATGGGGGATCATGGTTGGTTCTGGTTGGTTATATTATTTTTTTATTCGCTTTATTAGACAAGTAAAATAAAAGATTTAACTAACCAGAAGTAACCATGATCCCCCCAATGGGACAGTTTTGTATAACCGTCTGTAACTCTTCAAACCAATCATTACACGTCCTTGTCCTTTTAACTATAGTCTGTTAATTTTAGCCCATAAATCTACCGACCCAAAAAACGCGATTTGTATCTTTTACATAAAAAAGGTATAATTGGTTCATTTGCAGGGGAAAAACAGAGGAACCGAAAAAAAATAAGTTACGAAAAAAAAGCAATTGCTTATAAATAATTACTTTTATAATAAACAAATGGCAATTTACTGGACCTTCCTTTGTGGGCGCTACTTTTTAAAATTACCACTGACTTAAACACGGCAAACCCAAAGACAATAAGCCCTGCACAAACTGTTGTTTCCAACTTTGGTGTTTTCACGCACCCCCGTAAAGTCCGCCTGGGAAATTCTGTATTTTCCATTATAAAAACCAGTTTTTATTTTAGGTCGCCATGTATGATACTTTAATATTTGTGGTAGTTTTACATCTTAAATAATGAGCATTTAAGTTTGGAATAACGTTTTCATTCTCTTTTTTTATCACTTTGTGTTTTCAGCTTAAAGCTAAAAGCCCGAGAAAAGTAAATTAAAAATTGCTGACTGGGCTACAACGATGATAATAATCTATATAAGATTATTAAAGGGCAATAATTTATCCGGATAATCATTTTGGCCTTATTAGCAGAAAGGTTTTTCATGAAAATTATTTATGGCGTTGTAATAACTTTGGTAAGCACTTTATGTGGATAATAACGCTCAAGTAATAAATATTTTACAATGCGTTTTATAAAATACCTATTTGTAATAATAATAATATACCAGATGCTCGCAGAATTATTTGCAAGCTTGTCATTTATTTGAGAAGTGTTACACGATTTTGAAATTTTGATCGGATATATAGTTTGTAAGGATGTAGATTCCTAATGTTTTAGATTTTATATGGCACATCCAGTTTAACCAAAAGTGCTCTTAAATCTACTATCTAATTTAAAGGGAACACCCTGTATCCTTTTTTAAAAATCAATTCTACAGGCAATTCCAAGAAAATACATGTACATCATGCTATACCTATCTTAATTGGTTTTTAAGAAAATGGCATTTAAAAATAATATGTTAACAACCATTTTTATTAATTTCAACACCCTGTATTCTTCTTTAAAAATCAATTCTACGGGCAATTCCATGAAAATACATGTTCCTTATGCTATACCTATCTTAATTGGTTTTTGAGAAAATGGCATTTAAAAATAATATATTAACAGCCATTTTTATTAATTTTTAAAAAACAAATGATGGTATAAAAGGGGTTTTGCAATTTTTACACGTATTTAATATCCTATCAGCGTAAAAAAGTATCGGTTGTACCGGAAGTGCCACATAAATTCACTTTTGGCAGTAAAAAGCTTCAATTATTCGAATTGAAACCGCTTCTCCAAGCTTTACATTTAAACTTAACACGTATTTCCTTCTCCTATCTCCAAACTTAATGGTTTTTAAGATAATAATAGTAAAATGCTAGGCTGCCTTAAAAATAGCGTATATGTATATATATATATATATATATATATACTACACATATACGCTATTTTTAAGGCAGTCTAGCATATATATATATATATATATATATATACATATATATATATATATATATATATATATATATATATATATATATATATATATATATATATATATATATATATATATATATATATATATATATATATATATACAGTGGCGGCAAACTAATTGGAAACGATACCTAAAATCAAATTTATTAATTTTTATACAGAAATGTATACAAGAAATTTTAAATTTTATTTCAATGATTCTTTCATTGTAATAGTATCATTGAAATAAAATTTAAAATTTCTCGAATACCTTTCTCTATAAAAATTATTAAATTAGATTTTAGGTATCGTTTCCAATTAGTTCAATATATATATATATATATATATATATATATATATATATATATATATATATATATATATATATATATATGTATAGGCAAACTACTTGGAAACGATACGATTTCGGGTAAACCGGATGTGTCAAATAAAATTTGAAACCTCAGAAATCTGTATACTATTCAACCAAAATTTTAAAATCCCAAAAAAATAACAGGTTTGCTAGTAATTTCGTTTATTTTAACTGATACACGACATTTCGGATGGCATCTATCTCCAAACGTTTTCAAGTGATAACGGATTGGTAATGTTTAGCCTATTGTGTTTAGCTACAAATTAGTGCACTTTCAAGACCGATAATCTTGACATGTATTTGGAAGCTAATGTTAGTACAAAAAAACCATTTCTAGCATTTGATTTAAACTTTAAATTTAATAAAATATTTATTTTTACTATATTTTTTATTTTTATAGTAACAACAACCTCTATTTGGGCTAAGAAAAGTCAGTTTTAAATTTTTGAACATATGGTCTGTTTGTATTTTTATCTTTGGTCAATCCACGTAGGCTAGAAGCCAAAATACTAAGCGAGGTAAGCCGTTCTGTAAGTAAACGATCATTAATGAGGACAACAGCTTTTCTTTAAATGGAATCAAGAATGTTTAGGGTTGTGGGGAACCTCATGCCCCAGATATGAGAACAATATTTCAAATGTATGAAAAATCAGAACACCTATATTAATAAAATTATTGTTTTTAACACACTGTTTTACTGTTGACTACTACAGAGAACAATAGGAAGACTTATAAATTCCTAATGTGGCGTAGAGGATATGTGCATCTTTTCATGATACGTTACTAAATACGGGCGTAGTATTATACAAGAACGCAAAATGCATAATGTATAGCATAGCCTGGCTGTTTCAAAGCAAAATGTGTTGCAGATTTTAGCTTTTAGATGTAGGTTCAAGATTGCTTTGAGTCCAGCCATGCAAAATACTTATATTGTGTTTTAAACGGTATAAAGTGGAAAAAGTTTATTTACATAAAAAGGGCTATTCTATTTTGCATATAACAATAATGATTTACTTTAAAGACTTGGTAATAACTGGTTTTTGTGTAAAAATTGTATAAAAGATGTCCACTTAATTCTAACTAAAATCAATATAGACTTTGAGAATGGAATTAAAAAAGGCTAGCAAGTGTATCTATTCGTACGCTGATAATCTTATAATACATTTTATAAAAATACTGTGGGTTATTTATTATTTATTTGTAAAAGTAATATGTAAGGAACCATATTTAACTTTAAATACCGTCCTATACTCGTATGTCCACGGATAAACTTTACATTAGGACAAATGGACCAAAAATTTAAGGGGGGCTTAGGTCAAATCGTACAAAAAAGCCATGTTTTCGTGATTTTTTTCTGACGACACAGTTAAAATTTATTTACTCAACCAATGGTACATTAAAGTATGACATTCGAAGAATGTTTCATCAAATTTTTACAAAAAATATTAAAAAATACGGCAATGGCAGCAATTGTTCGGACGTGTCTCGAAAAAAGTTGAATTGCGGTGCCCCTCATAACTTGGTGCTGGATCATCCGAAATCAAAAAATCAAAGTTCATTCGTTAGATAATAGTTTTCCCTAGGTAACGCTGTCGAGTTTTTTTGTTTCCAAATTTTTTTCACTTTTAGAACACTTTGAAGTGAAAAACACAATTTTGTGGGAAAAAATCGGCTAATTTGTTATTGCAAAATCAAAATTATGAAAAAAAACTCGACAGCGTTACCTCGTAAATGATGTACAGAAATAGTGTTTAAAATTTCAAAATGATCGGTGCAGTAGTTTTGGAGTTATCAGGGGCACCGACTTTGAAAACGTGAGTTGTGAATTGAATACCTTACCCCCTTAAACCAATGCGCTTAAAAAAACTCGACAGCGTTACCTCGTAAATGATGTACAGAAATAGTGTTTAAAATTTCAAAAGGATCGGTGCAGTAGTTTTGGAGTTATCAGGGGCACCGACTTTGAAAACGTGAGTTGAAATTAAATACCTTAGCCCCCTTAAATGTTTAAGAAAGTCGTGTATATCAAATGCTTTTGCTTCTTACAAGAAAAAAACAAAAAAACAATATTTACGTTGAGACATTTGATTTGTTTTGAACAGGGGCTCCAAAAACTACAAAAATGTGAAAATGGACCAAGACGAAACTACCCTAATTTTTACTAATTTAGCAAAATGGCAAATAAAAGAGTTGTTTTAAATTAAATAAGGGTGTGACATCTGAAATTTCACACAAAACAAACAAAAAGATTTGTTTTGGGTATCATATTGTTTTAATTATGTTTTACACCTACTTTCCCTAATTTACCTGGTTTTATATTTTTGTATTTAAAAATATTTGACAAACTTTGACATTACATACTGAGTTTTATTTACCATTTTGCTAAATTATTAAAAATAAAGGTAGTTTTGTCTCGGTCCATTTTCACATTTTTGTAGTTTCTGGAGCCCCTGTACAAAACAAAACAAATTTCTCAATGTGAATCTTGTTTTTTAAGAAGCAAAAGCATTTGCCGTATACGACATTATAAACATTTAAATTTTTGGTTCATTTGTCCTATTGTAAAGTCCATCCGTGGACATACTGTATATGCCATTAATTTATGAAAAAAACATTTTTTAAATATGTATGTTAAAAAAAAACACACACACAATTATGTGTAGTGTAAAATATGTATACACTATTTAAAGGGTACACTGAACGGTTGGCCACTTCTTTCTACGACAGGCGAGGCGTGACCACATATTTACTTTGAAAAACACAATGAAAAATTTCTTATGTCTTTTTATTAAAAAAACGTTCCCATAAACATATGTCCGGACTTGCTTTCATTCTAAGATACAGGGCGTTAAATTAAAAAAAAAAAAGTTAGTATCTTTTAAATATCTTAGGAACCTTTAAGCCGATTTAAATAAAATTTAAGGCACTTATTTAACTTAATAAGGCGCTTGTAAAGCTTTGCTCAGATTAGTTATATTGGCTCCAGTGGCGTCTCAGTGGGCACCTCAGCCAATATTATGGTGAAAAAAAGTACGCCACTGACTTTTTATAAGGTTTTCATACATTTTCAAGATGCAGCAATAAAAGATAAAATATTTTGGTCTTTGGTACTTTTTTCGAATCCCACTGCGTTCTCAAAAAAAAAAAAAAATATTAACCACGTCTAGTCATTCTAAAAAGTAGCCCTAAACAACATAAAATAATATCCAAAATTAAAAAATAAACAATTTTGTAAATAGGCAAAATGACAATTTTTGATGAAATACAGAACTGCTTGTTTATTTAAAGGCAAATGTTTGTTTTTCTTAAAAACTAAAGCAAATAGGAAAAAAATACGAGGGACTAAAAAGTTAATTTTTATTTGCTTAATCAGATAAAAATATTTGAACTTTATTAAAAGCTAGGAGCGTACTTTTTTTCACAATAATATTGGGTGTGATGCCCACTGATACGCTACTGGACCCATAATGTTAATTGAGGTAGTCTTACATGCGCCTTACCACACTTAATAGATATACCAAATTTCATCCAAATCGGTTATAGCCATTTTAAGATATTCAAAAATACAGACTTTTTATATAAAAACCGCTTGACGGCGGTTTTCTACTTATAATTAAGCAAAACCGCCGGCGGTCTTTTAGCCAGTGTCTTTAATAAAACATATAATAAATAGTTGGTCTTGACATAAAATCCTCGAGGCGAGGATATAATATTATCACTTACTTTACTATTTTTAGTTTAAGGTAGATATTAGTATACAGCATAATTAGTTTGCATTGCATTCATTGTAAAAAAGTCTATACTAATAATTTACTAATAAGCGGCCTTGAAAAATATTTAATCTTGTGGGCGTCACATTTAGGAATAACCATAACTGGCATAATCATATTATCTCCATAGCCACGGCCGGCAGCTTTAAAAGTTTGGATTTTTCTTTCAAGTCAAAAAGTATTTTTATTTTTAATTTGTACACTTCGTATGTATTTTTAATCCAACTCTTTCTTAAAAATTGTTTTTACTTCGGGAGAATAGCGTCCCTAACAAGCATTCTTGATTACGTTCAAGAAGAACGGTTCGCCTTATTATTGGTCCTTTACTTTCTTATTTTGTCCATGGTCTAGCTGTAGGAAATCCATCTATTGCTTTTGTTATACATACTTTTACGGATTCTGCTTTAAAGAATTGTGTAGTATAATTCCTTCGCTTGCAGTTCCCAACAGAAAAACTTGTGGTGCTGCACGTCTGCATCCCTATACGGTGCACTCTGCTGCCCGCAAAGTACTTTTCTTCCCATTCAAATCTTTAAGTAGGTATTTAAGTTCTTTTACTTAGCTTAGGATACCCACGGTACGTTAGTATTTGGACTTTAAGGGGTTATATACAGTTGGAATTTTCAAAAAAATGTTTTTTTCTTAATGTACATATATTTAGGAATGCACACAGAAAATTTCATATCGTTCCGATAAATATTTTCGAAGTTACAGGCAAATTTAAAAACGCGTTTCAAAGTGTTCTTATGTGCTTTTCAAACTTTAAACGCGTTTTGCTTAAAATGGTACTTTCAAAGTCGGTGACCAACATTACTCGAAAACGGCTAAACCGATAAGTCTTAAATTTTAACACAAGCTTCTTAAATATACTTTTAAGTAATTGATCAAAAATTTTTGCTCACCGATGAATATTTATTTTTCTATTAATAATAAGGTCGAAATTCTGGTCACAAATCGTTTTTTTGTTTTAGAAACCGGCATTTTGTAAAAAAGTATTTTGCTTATTCCTTCAATTAATAACTAGATTTAACATAACTTCAACGAAATCTGTTTGGTTTTTAATTTCAGAGGGTCCAGCTCAGAAATATAGTGGTCACCGTAAAACGAGAGGAGCTCCCGGAGATCAGCTGTAGCTCCTTACCAAATAAATACTTTTTAAATGTACTAGGTCTTTAAATACATTTACAAAATACCATAATATGTGTACCATTTTTTTATTAATACATTTAAAGGGTTTTTCAAAAAAAAAAAAAAAAATCAGAAAAATTCGCTTTTTTCGGCCTTCTAACTGTATATAACCCCTTAAGCTTTAAACTAAAAATATGGTATAACTAAGCAACTAAAGAGTATAGGCCATACTCTAAAAGGTTATTGGGAATGCGTACAGAAATTAAGTAGGCGTAAAATGACACAGATAAAATTGTTTGACCAAATATTTGCCCAGTTTCTTGCGCCAAAAAATCCTGTGGTACCAATTCATATAAGTTAAAAAAATGTTATAACGTCAAGACTACTAATTTTAAATAAACAAATTTTAAACTGCAATATTTTTATTTACGATAAAACGCTTTTTTTCAAATTTAAAATAATTTTATACAGAAAATTAAACATTATTGGATGTCTAAGATTACAAAAAAGAATGATTTTAAATATGAATAAGAAATTTAAAATAAAATGATTTAATATTTAAAATATACCTACTGTAATAACAGGGTACTTTTTGAAGTTTTGTATTTTTAATTTTAGGATATTATTTAGCCACTCGACTTTTTAAAAAATTGCCTGAATAAATTTAACGTTTAAAACGCTAAAGTGAAAACTAAACGCTTCTAGTAAAGCGGCGCACTTGTTCACCTTTGACTAAAAATCAACAAGGTTTTTAATTACGAAACTGTAAAGAAATAGCCGAAATTCAAATAAAAGCTTAAAAATTATTTTTGCTGAACAAAGTCAAATAATTTAATTTTTTAGGCAAAGTTATTAAATATACAGATCATAATTTTAACTCAAAATAAAACAAAAAAGTTTTAAAGCTTAACTACGATAGGTAATTTTTATTTTTATTTTGGCCTCACTTATTTAAGCTTTGTAAAAATAGCAAAAATATTTATAACTAGTTAGTTAATCAAAACAAACAAAACCATTAATAAAGTAGACAGCTTTTTACATATAAACATGGGTCTGCAAATTCTTTTAAAAAGTTTAACTTTTAAAAACACTTTCTATTAAAACCATTATTAATATACGAGCCCGTTGATATGCATTAGTAAACGTTTTTAAACCGTTTTAAAAGTTGTAAATCGCATTATATTAACAATATATGAACCAAAAAATAAATGTAATAAAAATTACCACTTTTAAAACGGTTTAAGAGCGTTTATACATGGGCCTTATGCAAATTCGCATTTAGCTAATGCGCTTTAAAGCCCTCGTGTAAACTAAGTAACAGTCTATGCATGCTAAGTGATATTAAGTTTGAATTTTCCAAGGCTTAGCAATATAAAAAAGGTTAAAAAATTGTTTATTTAAATAATTCGAAAAAATATGAAAACTGCACAAAATTCAGTGGCACAATTTTTTTATCTAGAGTACTCGTGCAGGTCCCTCTCGAGACGCCACTGGACTGGAAAAGAAAATCATTAAATTTATGCTAAAACAAAAAACAATGCAAAATTACAACAAAAGTTGTTAAATGATATTTATCGGAAACCGCTTTTTCACATATACAGATTCTGTAACTTGATAACGATGATTTATGAAACTTTTGTCTGAAATTTATTTAAAGTTACTGGTTAAATAAATCAAATTCTTGAACATTGTAGAAGGTTATTTATTTTAATGTAACAGGGCCTTATTTTTAAAATTCCCTGTAGTTTTTAAAAAACGAAAATAGTAATTTCGTGAATGTTTTTCGTTGAATTCAATAATTTAATTAGAAATACATTTAAAAAATAACTTTATGATACTGTAAGAATAGTTTTACCTAAAAAATCCTGGCGGCCACAGTTTTTAGGCACTTATTTGTCAAAGTCGAGAATTTTTACGTTAAAAAATTGTAAATAAAATTTAATAGAACAATATTGCACAGTAAAGTAAGGCCAGATGCATTGTAGAATAAGGACTCCTTAATAAGTATAGTGCCTGGCTTTATTTATGTCGGTTTTAGGTCGTGCCTTATTTTGGTGTTATTTTAACTTCTGATCTGTTCGTGTAAACCAAACGGCTGCCGAGCATAAAATCTAAAAGTTTTTAGATGTAAAAATACTTAAAACCTTGCACTTTCAAATGTTTTTCATAATTGTTTAAAGCAAAACCCTAGAACACAAAAAAATAAAGAAAAACAACTACTTTTTTTCCTCCGTTTTTTAGGTTAATGGTACTGTCAACATGATTTGCAATAACTCTAAATTATGGGTACAAGCACTATTTAAATAAGGCCGGTATTAATAATTCCCAAGCTTAATAAGGCAACTTGCAATAATTCTTTATTGTGGTGACCAATAATCTTAAATAATATTGGCGAGCATGGAAGAAAATAGATACTTAGTTTAAAGAAAACTCCGAGCATTTCATCTATTTAGGTTTTCTCCATTAACTTGGTGCATCATCGCTTAATACTGGGACATATGTAATTTCTCTTTACATTAGACACTTTCTTTTTATGCTTTATTTGTTTTCTGGGAGATTACAAAATATTATTTCCCTTTTCTCCAGAATAAAATAAAAAAGTTTATTAAACATTTAAGGACAATTAAAACTTTTATAAACTGGTTTTTGTAGCAAAATTCTAAATGATAATAATAATAAAAAGAAAATTGAAACAAAATATTATTTGGCTTTGCTCCAGAATAAAATAAGAAGTTTATTAAACATTTTAAGAAAATTAAAACCCGTATATACTATGAAGAACTATTCTGTCCTTGCACAATATAATAAAAGTTAAGATTACTTTAAAATAAATAAAATAATGATATATAATATAAAGTTACTTACGATACAAAAGTTTCAAGCTCTAAACTATTAAATATTTAATTTTTTTAAAGTAATCTAAACTTTTGTTATATTGTGCAATGATAGAATAGTTCTTCATAGTATATAATGGTTTTAAATAATTTAAAATGTTTAATAAACTTCTTATTTTATTCTGGAGCAAAGCCAAATAACATTTTGTTTCAATTTTCTTTTTTATTATTATTATCATTTAGAATTTTGCTACAAAACCAGAATATCGGATTAAAACCCTACGCTTTGTGAAAATTAAAACGGGTAGGTAACACGTGCCCGTGCAGTCGTTCGCAAACATTACGTACCCCAACTTTAAATGGTTTTAGGTCGGATACGCAAAAAGAGGCAAATGACAGAATTTTTTTTATTTATTTAGTATTTTTTTGTGCGACGTTTTTTTAGTAAAATAAAATAATTATTAAATTCTAACTTGTGCCAGTTTGTGATATAAGAAAGCCACTTTTTGAAGCAACATTATCGGCTTAAGGTAATTTTCCCATTTTTTGAGATACGCCACTTCATGATATTGCCGACGATAATACTATAAACTATATTTTGCTGGCACTAATGTTGACACCTATCTTATTTAATTATAACCGAAAAGGTTCAAGGTGGCGTCAAAACCCCGTTTAATATAGTGTGTCCCAGGATTGGTGTTACAAGAGATCAAATGGACCAAAATTTTTGAATGTTAATAAATTGGCGTTATACGGGGCGAGTTATAAGTAAAAATTTTAAAAATTTCTACATTAAAGTACAATTGTTTTTTAAAATAATACAAAGAAAGCAAAACTAAAAAATAATAATAGTTTTTATTTATTTTTTAATTTGCTGCTTTAAGGCAAGTCTTTTAAAAAGTGTTATGTAAATAGTTACAATCAACCAAGTCCAAATCATTAAATCTTGACATAAAGTTTAATTCTCTACAACTTTTACTTATAAATTTTCATCATATTCTTAAAAGTAAAGGTACTTTTACGCTTCGTCATTTTTACATTTTAAGTTAAAACTGTCCCTAAATATTACCAATCACAGTAAAATTTTGTATTTATTACTTTTGACTATGCGACCAGTTTTCCAAGAAGGACGTTGAAAAATTTCAAAATTTACTGAACTAACCAGCCAGAAGTATGTTTTAAATTTACTAAATTTAAAATTAACTGAGTCGTTCGTTTAATAATAAATATTTAGCATTTCGAAAATATGTCAAATTAATTTATCTGTAGCAAAACTTTTTATTTGCAATTTCTGCAGAAAATTTTATTCTTCACAAAAGTTGGTGCATGGTCTAAAACTGTTGAAGCAGTGGTTGGTTTTATTAAAGTTTAATGGTATACAAAGTAGGTAAAAAAGCAAAAACTGCTTAAGTACTTAATAAATACCGTTATTTTTAAAAATACAACAAAATGTTGCAAATAAAGTTATTTAGAATCAAAAGTTAAATACCAATTTATGGTGTTCTATTCAAGTTTTTATTTATTTATTTTTAATTTTAAGTTTTATAAGGAATAAAATTTTCTAACAAATTGAAAATTAAAAAGTTTTTCATTTGTTGCACACTTAATGGACCACACTGTATAATACCAAAATTTGATTTAAAACAGGTATGATGTTAATTGAAAAGCCAACAACGATTGTCGGTGAATAAAAAATAACAATTACCTAATAATATACAACTTAAAAACGCAAGACATGTATTTAAGTTGGAAAATGCCGAAAAAGACATTGATAATGGATGGCTTAATTCCAATACTGGCAGCTTTAGTAAATATTATGATTTTATTTATAATCACAGATTTGATCACGCCACCAACATGCCAAAACGCAATTAAGCGAGACAGGTCATCGATTGGTCGTACCTTGAACTAATCTTATCGATATTACATGTCTATTATAGTTTGACACCGAATTAATTGATGAAAGTGTAGCAGTTCCTAATGAAAATAAATCTCTATAAATATAAAAAATATTTGTGTTGGTAGTTATATTGTTTTTAAGAAGCAGCTAGCAGTTTACTCCCCATTTGGTTTAGACGATTTTATTTAAAAAAGGGTAATAAAATTTGGAATGCCTTCCAGGCCAAAATTAAACTTGCACACTTTGTACATAATAGGTAGATAATTTTTCTCTAGGTTTGCCATTTTTGGTCAAATAGATTTAGACAAGACTGGACTTACGAGTTTTTCCAAAATACAGTATTTAACTATAGGAAATGATTAAGGCGGGTTTGTGGCTGCTCCGGTTGTATCGGTAGCATCGATCTCCGGAGTTAAGCAGTGAAGTGCGCGCCCATAGCTTGGATGGGTGACCGGCGTTGTCGGTTTTAGGCAACGGCACGCGGTGTTCTGCTCGGGGGTGAACGAACGGACCGAGCAGCAACCATCCAAGTTATGGAATGAATGGTGTGTGAATGGGAAGGAGTAGGGGTCAAGGTACAATAAGCCTTCAGGCTGCAGTGCACCACCTAGGGGGCGGTCGTCGGACTTAGGTGGGATGACCCCGAAAGGGTGAAAGAAAAAATAAAAATAAAATAGGAAATGATCTAATACAAGCGAATCTGTGAACAATCTGAGGATTTAATAATTATAATTATTTTTGATCCCCATAAAGCATGAATTTCTCTCGATTTTAAAAAAATAACTTTTTTAGTGTCCTTTGAAAATTCAAAAATATAAGGTTACCATGGTTACTGAGTTGCATGCTGACCAAACTTAACAGTAAATTAAATTAAAATTAAACTTATAAGCCTAATTGTAGATACAATTTTTTTTGCAACGAAGTTTAATGCATTATTTTGGAAAAAGTCCCGTCAGTCCAGTCCTGTTTAAATATATTTGACCAAAATTGGCCAACCTAGAGAAAACATATCTACCTATAAGCCCCTTAAAATAAAAAAGATGGGCGCAACAGATAAAAAGTTATTATTAGTTAAAAAGTGTGGAAGTTTAATTTGGCCCACACTGTATATTATTATTATGCTTGTATTAGTAAGAACGGTTGGTATTTTTTAATTAATTAAAGAAAAGTTTTAATTAAAACAAAACAAATAACTATTATATAAATCTGTATTCAGTAGGGTTTTAAAAAGTTATTATACAAGATCATTTTTAGGTTTATTCTTACTTTTTAAAACTATGTAAAATAAAGGCATAAAAATTAATTTCCTTTTTATTTAAGATTATGTTCAAAAATGCTTTATTTTGAGATACAGGGTGTTAAAGTTTTAGGAAAAATATGCCTGTTTTAATATAACTTTCCTACCTCTTTAGATATTTTTAAAAAATTTAGCAAATTTTGTCATGCGTCAAAACTTATGTTTTTTAACAAGAACCGTTCGTCGTAAGCAAAAATACCAAAAAGGGAGATCTAACACAGCCAAAATACTGTAGACCGATTACCTGCCTCAATACCAGCTACAAGGCTTTTACTAGAATTTTGTATTCTAGAATATTGAGCGCAATAGATCCTATTCTCTCTGATATAGGGAGCAGCGAGAAGGAAAAAGAGGAATCAATGGTGGCAAGGAAAATCTTTTAATCGATAGATGCATCACACAAGACTCAATCCAATATAAACGCAACCTTAGTATGACATGGATTGATTACAAAAAGGGCCGATATGGTAACGATTTAGAGGCTGATCAACTTGCTGATAGCGCGATTCTCCGCCCGCTACGAAACAACAAAACGTATCGATATTTAGGTATCGACCAAAATCGTACTTAAGATGTTAAAGCTGTAAAGACCGAGCTAAGAAGCAATTACAGACAACGCTTAAGAAAAATATGGAAGTCTGAACTATCTGGATTATATAAGGTTACCGCAACTAACATGCTAGCGGTTCCTGTATTGCTTTATTCGTTTGGAGTAATTAAGTGGACTCGAGACGAGTTGCGCGAACTGGACGTTAGCACACGAAAAATGATTCATCTTCGGCGCAGCATCCATCCCCGCTCATCACTTGATCTATCTCGAAATCTTACGTTTGGGTTTTTGAAATCCGCCGAGCTTAAGTCTGAGACCAAGGGGTTCTTACTAGCATGATAAGATGGGGTGATAAACACATTGGTCTACCGAAGCCAATTTTCCAACGTTCTTGACACCACATGTCGAGCCTGTCGACAGCAACCCGAAACCCTTATGCACTTATTGTCAGCTTGTTCAGTGCATGCTGTCAATAGCTACATCCACCGACACAATGACGCTCTTCGAGTACTTTACTCGGGTATTACTACGGCATCGATGAAACAGCAATACTGCCGTTTGTTCCCGGCGACATTGAGGCAGTAGTGGAAAATAAGAACTGTCGCATATACTGGAACTATGCCTTCCCAACCACGCTTCAAATTCAAGCGAATAAACCCGACATTGTTCTCCTTGATAAGACAAATCACACCATGTATGTGATAGAGTTCTCCGCACCTGCGAAAACTAACATTGATATAAAAGAACGGGAGAAACGAGCCAAATATCAAGATCTTCTTGGCGAACTTCGGAGGCTTTATCCAGAGTATACCGTGCGATTTGTTTTCCTGGTAATTGGCGTTTTAGGAGACATGAAGGATAATGTATTAAGGGAGTTGAGGTACATTCCAGCATGTCAAAATACACCCGAACAACTGGTGATGAAGATGCAGAAATCTGCATTCGCACTCTGTAATTCGATAGAAAGAAGAAATAGGCAGGAAAGAAATTTTGTTTCTATTTCTTGTCTGTACTCTGTATTATTCTTTCTAAATAGTTCGTCAATCTTCGGCAGTGAAAAAATGATATACTACTGGTCCTGAAAACGTTGGGTTCTTGTGGAAAAATGCACCCCTTATAGAAAAATGCATTTGGTATTTCTTAAAATATATATGTTTTTTTTCACTTATGTTTCATATGTTTTATTTATTTGGCATATTTACTCATATTTTAATCAGTCAAAGTCAATTAAATTTTCCGATTTTAATAGTTTATCTTTTGCTTAATTAAAATGTATCTAGCTTTTTCTATTTTGTATAAAAAATATAGAGGAGAAAAGACAGCGACAAAATTTCCGTAAAAGAGAGAGTTAGCGGGATAATATATGATATTATTAATCCCTTTGAATTAGAAAAATTTGAAAGTTGAAATTAAGCGGTATTTTAGATTGCATGGATTTAGTGAAAAATAATTCTTGAGGTTACACCTCGTCTAAGTGTTAAAGTTTAAACAAAACACAATATAATAACATAACATAGACGAATATATTATTCCCACAAAACAGTAAATAAAAATTTGTTTATTATTGCGATCACAAATTGCCATGTCGTCAATTGTTCCCGTAAACACCCGCATATAAAAAAATGTAAACAAACGTCCAGCAGGCAAGAAGAGCAAGATCACTTTATACAAAACGTCATATAATAGAACAGGATAAATGACAAGAAAGATCCAAATTGCCTTTCTATTTCCAGGAGTTCGTGTTGTCCATTAGTGAGTGCGGAACGAGCCGAAAGATGTTACGGAGTTCGAAATAGACAGGACATAGAAAATAGAGAAGATATTTCTTTCTTGGCAAGATACGGAGTCCAGGCGCTGTTGTCCTTGGATTCCTTCGTCTGCTGAGGCAAATGAATTTGGCCGAGGATCACTGACCGAGACGCAAGGAGTGGTCTTCGATAAGGATGGCCTTCCGCACGACGCCCTATGGGGTCGGAGCCACGGGATACGTCGTGTCGGATCTTTTAGAGAATAATAATAATAATAAAAATATTTGTTTGTTTTTCAAAATACACGGTGTTTTCTAACTACGGTACAAAACTTAAGGGAATGCCTTCTTATAATTTTTTATGAAAAAAGTTTCTATAAACATATGTCTGGACTGAGATACGTTAATGTTTAAAAAAAAATCTGTATTTTTTAAATATCTTAAACTTTCTTATAACCTAAGTTTGGCTAAAAGGTTATAATGAGATTATTATGAAATTAAGAGATTTTATATTAGCAGTGAATTAGGACAAAATGCCTTACGGTCTAGCTCTCTGTTAGTCGTCGCAAAGAACGTTTTATCATAAGATATTCTTTACAACTTCTTTATCAGTGCCAGTAAAAATATTTAATTGTTTACTTAAAAGTCCTTCTATGGTAATTTATCACTAATTAAGAGATTGAAATTAAGGCGCAATCTACAGAAAAAAACAGTTGTGATAAACTCCAGAAGGTGGTCTCTATAGATAAACCAAAAAAAAAAAAAAAAGAAAAATTGTGTCCAGCATAAAACAAAACATTTTATTAAAATCTACGGTATTTTTTAATTAGTGTATGCCACCGCTTTTATGAAGTTTTAATTTTTTTTTCCTGATTAGGCCGTTCCGAATTTAACTTTTTAGTATATGCTTTAAATCTGTTTTCGTTTTCAACAAACAGAAAAAAATTAAAGGCTACTTTTTAGAATGACTAAACGTGGTTTCATTTTTTTTCTCGAAAACGAAGCAAGATACGTAGTAAATACTTGTCTCTTGTAAGTTAAATTATTAATTGGCTAATCAGAAAAAAACATTAAAACTGCATAAAAAGTTAGTGGCGTACTTTATTTTCACAATAATTATGGCTGTGGTGCCCACTAAAACTTCACTGGACCCAAAAATCTTAATTTAGGTAGAGTTTTACAAACGCCTTACTACATTTAATAGGTATACCAAATTTTATCCAAATCATTTAAAGCGTTTTTAAGATATTTAAAAAATACAGCATTTTTAAAACACTTAAACGCCTGGTATCTCAAAAATGAAGCAAGTTCGGACATATGTTTAAAGGAACTTTTTTTTATAAAAAGGCATAAGAAAGTTTTGTACCAAAGTTGGAAAATACCCTGTATTTGTGGAAAAAATATTTAATATGTTTTTTGCTTTACACCCGCTACTTTGCAGCCAGATCTGCGGTTCTGCGGTGTTGGGCACATAATAGGACGAGTATGTGACACGTTTCCAGCCTGCCTCAAATACCTGCCCAAAAATTGGTGCCAGCTCTTCTACTATTTACTGTTTAAAGTATAAAGAAAAATCATATAAACATGGATGGTAAAATTTTTGTTCACATAGTGTAATTTTTATCTTCCTAATAAAATTAAGACCAAATTATCAAACATTGCCAAGCCAATTAGTTGAATGTGCCTTGGAACCAATTTTTTAGTGCCACAAGTTAAATACAATATATAATAAAAATAGTTGTTATTTTCGACCCACCCTATTGTACAAGTTCTTAACTAACTTGTTTACATTGGGTTAATTGCCGACTATGCCGACCTCGTAGTTGCTGGTTAAAGCAACTAAGTCATTTACTATAACCATTGCCTTGTTTAGCACGGCTAGTAATTTAGTTGAGTAGCGAGTAATGAAGTATTCTTGTCTTGCAGACACTAAAAATTAGGAAAGTAGTTTAGTGTAGTAGCTGTCTATATGCACGAGAATACTTCATTACTCGCTACTCGACTAAATACCACGTCTGAATTATCCGTTTAGTCATATAAACTTCAGACATACATAATATTAGTTAAATTTAAAAAGCTACTTTACAATTGCTTTCGTGAAAAAATCAGAAGGTATCTTTTATTTCTAGTACAGTAAAATATAGAGATGCATAAATCACGAAGGTGAGATTTTATTGGATTTCTTCTAGAAAGAAAAAGAAATAAGATATTTGGAAAATGCAGACAAAGTCGCAATTTAACCCTTTTCTTTGCTGGTAAAAGCTGCTTTATGTTTAAATAAAATCAAACTTCGCAAATGCGAGTTACCAATACAAAAAGGTATTATTAGATTTGTTTGTAATATTTTGCATTGGTATTAAAGCCTTAGATTTTCTTTCATTAAAAAGTAATTTCTACTATAAATTTCAAATTTATCGTAAGAAAATATTTACAGCAAAACACGAAGTGTAATATTAAACTGAAAATGCAATCTTAGGTGGGAAACAAAATAATAACGGATCAAACAATTAATTAGGTTGTTAATGTAATAATAACGTTTAAAGATTCTTTGCTTTAATTAAATAATTTTCTACAGAAAGTCTTGAAAACATATTTATATTTAACTTTTTTAGTTTTTTTCTCATTTTCAAAGGATCCTTAGTTAATTTGGCTTTTTACAAAAACTATTTCTTTGAAATGTATATTTTCAGTTATATTATATAGACCAGTGCTAAAGCCTTTAAAAAAGGTAAAAGTATAATAAACAACCATTAAACAAGGTAGATAATATAACAAAAATAAAAGGAGAAATAAATTACGAGCGATTTAAGGTCGGAAAGGGGCAGAGGAGAATTTTTACTTCATTAAAGATGTTTAACGGAATACATGATGATAATCACTAAAACACTTAAAACACCGTACGGCGTAAATGTAAAACTCGTACTACCAAAGTCGATTGATGAGATAAGGTCACGACATTCGCCATATTGGCTAGCTCGGCTGTGACGTCAAGTCGGGCCATTTTCGGCCATGTTTGATTTTAGGCAGATCAGTGGCGTAGAATTAAGGAGAAAGCAAAAAGAACTCTATGTTGTAAACAAAATTTATTGGATTATTTTAATAGGCATAACCTAAAACAAAAACATAAATGTGGTTTAAATATTGAAAATTAAAAATTATCAAAGCGACGACAGGACGATGAGGTACCTGGCAGAGCAAAACATTTTCATGGTTCCGTAAGTCAAAAACCATTTTAAAAACTTTGTATACAAGGTGTGCGCTAATGAATGGTACACAAAAAAACACAGATTCCTTATGCCAAAATATTAAGATTTAACCAAACATACCTAATATCCAAAAGTTTATAATAAGGAAGATACATCATGTGGGGTGTCATAGTAAAAAGAAAAAGTAAATTTATATCGATATTTGTTCCCCCCTTTTAAAATGTCTTAATAAAACGGTATCTCGGGGTTTTTAAACATTAGCTTTTCAGATCGAATATTAGTTTTTGTGTGTAGACTAGAGGGCGATGGGTACACTATTTAAAATTCTCTAAAACTGCCTCAATTTTTTGTTACTACTCTGTATGTATGTAAACTAGTAAGCTTCTCTATGCTTTCTGCACAAAAAAGGTATACTTAGTAAGAATCGGTCTTGACAACCGTTTTAAAGGCATTCGCTCTTTAGTTGTTCAGTGTACCCAAAAGTATGTACCTTCAATAACATCGTATTAGCTATAATTACAACTGCTCAGATATAAATAGCTGATAGCTAAAAACTCCGGGATACCGAGTTTTATTAAAATGTTTAAAACATATCAGAAATTATCGAAATGCACGAATAAAAAATATTTATATCCCTTTAACAGCGCGTATCTTCCTTATCATTAACTTTTGGATATAGGTATGTTTGTTTAAATCCTAAATGAGTATTTTCGCATAAGAAATCTGTGGTTTTTCTGTGTACCATTAATTAGCGGACACTCATTAGTATTATATATATATGTATATATATAAAAACACGAATGACTGAAAACTATTTGACTAAACACTATCAAAATATCTAAAATAAAATAAGTCCGAACCAATAATATGTGCAGTCTCTAAACTAACCAAAAACATTAACAACTGGAAATCCTTGCAAAATATACAACCAAAATGAAATTGGCAAATTTCCACAGTTTTTACCAAACAAAGCTTCGATCGACAAGGCACGACTCTGTCATCAGCTGATATTGCTACCAACTTTGAACAGAACTGCCAACCGAAATCGTAATTCTCACACCCTCACGTCCCTGACAAAAGCTATCCCCGGTCTTGCTTATGTCTAAACCCCTTCTCATAAAGATACTCTGTCGCACTACAAGTGAAAATCCACATGTGCTCTTAATTTTGTCTACAGTTCATACTTTTCTCATTCTCATATTATCTTATCCCCCCCACCCCGGGCCATCTGCTGGCGATGCCCATGCCTGTACATTAGACATTGTTTTCATAGAAGATAATTCTGGTTCTTTTGTAGATGTTTTAAAAAGGCATGGTAAATGAAAATCAGCAACCCTATCAGAGGGGAACGTTAAGAATTCTATCAACAATAAAAGAATATATCCGACAAAACATATAGACATCGTTATATAGAAGCATGGCTCTTCTGGAAACATTTTGAGACTAGTTTTTTCGAAAGTTTATGGAAACAGATTCGTACAACCCGCAGTCGATGAAATAAACCGTTTATTGAATAATATTAGCTGTTCTAATGTGCATATTAATTTAAATATAAATAATAATTAAATACATTTTTGTTAGTCGTTTTTAGATTGTTTGTTGCTGTGATATACTTTAATTCCTAGGGAATAAATATACTACTTTAGTCTCTGATTAAAGAGACTTAGGTGGCTACTTTAGTCCCAAAAGTGCAAAAAATTGTGTAGACACAACTATATAAAATTACATTTCAAAGAGTTGGTGGTAATACCATGTATCATAAAAATGTGTTTAATAAATTTTTTATTTTTTGTGGCCATTTTAGATAACAACGTTGTACTTATCCACGCTATAGAAATCTATTATTTTAAGGTCGACGTAATACCCTTTCCATTACAATATAACCTGTAACAACAAATTTTTTTGCCGATTAACCATAAACCTTTCAAAATTGATGATACACGGTTTGGCCCTAAGTTGTCGATTTTTATTTTGTACTTTACTTTAGTAATTAGTCTAAGCTTCTTAACACGTGCAACTTGCAAACAACTTTTAAACGAAAGGTCTTAAAAAAATTCTAGTACTATTATTTGATAGGTGAAGTCATGTATAATATAGAAAAAATACAAGAAAATCTCAAACTTAAAATAATGCATTAAAAAAAATGTGGTAATAGACACAATTTTTTGGGTATGGAGTTATTAGATTATAGGGTTACAAAAGAATACACATAAAATTGGAATGTTATACGAAATATATACAGTGTGTCCCAGGATAAGTGTTACAAGAGGACAAATAAACCAAAAATTTTTGAATTTTAAAACATAATTTTGGAAAAATTGGTCCGTTACTGCCTTTTCACATTGGAGGAAAGACAGAAATCTGGGCAGAAGTCCGACGCTATCAAAGTGTATGGAGTCTTATGGGACCTTTCACACGCACAGCCGACTTTTCGCGTTCTCAACGTGTGAAAGGTCTCATAAGACTCCATACACTTCGATATCGCCAGACGTCGCCCGGATTCTCGTCTTCCGCTAGTGTGAAAAGGCAGTAACTGCCATTTTTAATAAAAACCTATACTGATTAGGCAAATAGTTATTAGGATATCGGCCAGTAAAGCAACAACAAAGGATGTATGTGACTAATCAAGTCAAAAATGTTTACATGCGGGTATTCACTTTGGATTGTCTTTTTTCCTCACATTGCTATACAAGTTATTTAGCTTATCAGGTATGTTATTGAAACTTTACAATACTTAAAATTGCTTAAGTAAGCGGGGCTTCTGGGACTCCCTAGTATTAAGGTAATGGATATTTGGTCAGTTTACATAAATTAGCTTACATTTATTACGTCCTATATTCTTAAACAATCTGTTGTTTTTTACAGCCTTATTTTTTATTTCTGGTAATTTCAGGTTTATTATTATTTTAATATTATATGCAATTTTGTTATAGTTTTAATAATTTATTTATAACCTATTTTTAAGTATTCTTTTTATTTTAGCCCCAAATTACATGATACACTTTATTCTCTTACTCGTCTACTATACTAAATTAAAGAAATAGATTTTCTTAAGCTTAAGTTTACAGGCGCTTAAGACAGAAATTTGCTAACACGATTTCCTTTAGTTTAATTACTTAGAGCTTAATAAAACATTTGTCTGCACTAATACTTATTTAATGTATATTCTAGCTCTTTGGTCGTTTCAAGAAAATTATTTATTTTTTTTAAATATTTTTTATATATATCAATAAACTATTTTAACGGATGCATGTATGTACACAGGTAACAGATGATTAGAGACCAGATTATATGCAATTGCATATTTGCATATACATTTGCATATTAAGCCATTTCATCGCTAATACATATTTTCTGTAAATCATAGTTGTGATGCATAATATCAATACATTTTCAATATTTTTCGAGCGCATCGTATTCATCAGCCGCGCGTCTTTTGTTTTGGGTACCTACGAAAATAAAATAAAGGAGGCAAAGGATTACCTCCAACCTATTATACTCAATTAAAAGATATAAAAGAAACCATAAAAACTCAAACAAAAGACCGCCACTTATTTTTAAAAAGTTTGTGTTAAATTAGTGGTTTTATAAATGGAACAGCAGAAGTTTTAAAAAAACTTTAAGTGCTTAGTTAAATGTTACTCTATAATTTATGCAGCATCAGTATAAAAGGAATAAAAACTTGACATTGGCACCATATTAAAAATGACATTGCTTGTATTTAAAAAAACCTTCAATTTATGTAGGGTCTTAAAACTACTTGAAGAAAAATACAATTTGTAATTTATTTTTAAATATGTACTTTTAAAAGTTTAAACCTCAAAAAATATACAGAGTGCAAGCACCGGCAAAACTACGGGCGGGCCTGGGGGCCAGGTCCCACAGATGGAGCCACTCCCACCCAGGAAAATGTGCCTATATGGTATATGGTACATATAACGTATTAACAGCGCCTGTGCCCCTCCCAGGGTGTTGCCAGTGCTCCCCTAGAACCCCTCCAGGTTCAATGGCTAGTTACCTATGAGTGCAAGTAAAATGAATTATTAAACAATAAAAAAAAGAATATTATTTAAAATCTGCATAAAAAATTACTGGAAATATGTTTTAGAAGAATTAAAGAAAACGCAAGAAGGTATAAAACGCTGTGGTGGGAAAACAATGCAAAAACCCAGTTGTGCTTCTTTACCTTTACGAGTAAGTTTAGCTTCAAATTTAAGCCTCGCAAATACAGGTAGTATCTGTTTAAAACATCCGAAACATGAATTTATCATAAAAGCGTTAAAATTAGAACACCCTTTACAGAAATCAACAACTAAGAAAATAATTTGTTTTTTTTTAATGTCAAAACTTAAAAAAAATGTGGCATACAAAGTTAAAAAAAAACTATCATGGCAATTTAAAAATTGTTTACTTTCGTTAAAAAATTTACTGAATATCCTTTTAAATGCAAAAATGTATTTTTCTCCAAATAATTTATATCTGAGCAATCTAGAGTATGTTTTAAATTATTATAAAATAATAAAATGCTACTACAATATACTGTATCTTTAAGATGTAGTTAATTTTACTAACAATTTGATCACCCTGATACCGAACCTAATTAAAGAAGTAATTAATGATAATTACAAAGTTATCATGTTATTTTATACGTTTTGACCGATCATGTTTAAACTGTCCAAATAAAAAAGTGTTGTTGCAGTGAGAATATTACGGTCTTTAATACCTTTTTTTTAATTAATTTTGCATCTGCAAACTGGTAATATGCCGGTAATGCTAATGATATAAAATGGCAGGTTTAGAACAAGATTTAATTAAGTATAATGAATAGCCTGAAAAATCTTGCCTAAATCATTTTTATTTTGTTAATTATTAAAAATAATATAAAACAATTGACTAAATATTCCCTACAAAAAATATTGGGCATTATAAAATTACCTTTTTTTTATACTTTAAACACTTTAAAGCATAATCAGTCTTTTACCAGAGCCGTACGGAGAAGGGGAAACAAAGAGTCCCCCCAGAAGGGGTGTGAATAGGCTTTTTGGCGGAAACAGGGCTGTTAATACAGTATAAAAGGTTTTGTCTTTTATATTTTGTAAAAGAAGAGTTTCTAAAGGGCAAATCGTGAAAAGCCAAACATTCGTCCAAACTAACCAACCAGTTCGCGCGTTACTTTGACGCAAAAAAACCTTCAAGCTCTGAATCACCGGCAAATCATTCGCAAAGTCCTTGAAACAACGTACATTCCGTGTACGTCACGTCCGCGCTATCTGACGGGGTATGCGGAGTGGAGCGGTGCGGCAAATTGTTGCAAGTCTAAACGCGGCTTAATGTTTTATCTTTAACAACTGTTTTATAGTTCTTAAAAGGTGAGGACCTTTTTGTTTTTTTTTGCTCCCCACTTTTCTTTTGTCGATATATCTTATGTTTTCTTTTAAAATTTTTTTCCTTACCCCCAAATCGATTTCTGCGTACGGTCCTGCCGTTTACAAAAGAAATTTGGTAGGGTAAAAATAAATTTAACAGGCATCAAAGGTGTCAGATCTGTTCGTTAAGCTCATTACTAGATTATTTTTGCAAAAGCTTTAAAGCAAACATTCGCGCCACTTTCAAATGGTGAATGCTAAATGTTTGAAAATGCATAAACATTAGAGGGTCTAATCGACAACAATGCAAAACCAGGCGTCAACCTATCCGGGATGATTAAATGCATGCATTCTCGTGTAAATAAAAAAACAGATCACACTTTAAATGCTATTCTTAGGAATTTTTGCCTTTCAAAAAAAAACATATTTATAGCTTACAAGAAGTTCAATTTTAAAGTTGCCAGTTATATGTCTGCTAAGAGTGCAAAACGAATATCCCCAAACTTGGTAAAAGCACATTACACCCAAAATATATCTTTTATACAGTGTGTCCAACATTTTTAAGGAAAGTATTTAAATATTAAAAACTATCAGTGGCGGAAGAAGACCAAAATTGTATGTGTGCAAGATACATTTTGCGGGACCCCTTCTCGCAAGAAAGTTAGGGAGCAAAAAAAAGGTCTTCACCTTTTCTGCAAGGCCCCTTCCCTTTTAAATAGTATAGTGAAAAAAAATTGGGAGCAAAAAAAAGGTTTTCTCCTTTCTTGCGAGGTCTTTTACTATTAATGCAAAATGTATGGCGCAAGGCCTTTCGGGCCGCGAGGTCGTGGGCGATCGCCTACATCGCCCACGCCCTCCTCCGCCTCTAAAAACTATAAGAGATAAAAATAATATTAACGAGGGTTGTAGGCCAATTACAATTTATTGCCGTTTTAATGACGAATGAATCTTGTTTGGTTTTTAAGGTATTTAAAAAAGTCGGAAAATGGAAATTTTTAAAAAGTGCTGTACTTTTTTAGGTTAAATTTATAACTAAATTAATAACTTTTTAAAAGCAATGCATTTCTGTTTTCAGATTTTGATTTCAACGTTTCAGATTTGAGATACCATTTTTAGTTTTGCTTTTTAATGGCGACCATTTTGTTTTTTGAAAATTTTTAAAAATGTTTTTTACTTTAAAAGAATGTATAATACTTTATGGAGATTCTTATTTGTGTGTTAAAAATCGTAAAAATTAATTTCTGCCGAGTTGGCCATGACTGGCGTAAGCCATTAGCAGAAAGAATTGCCATTTAACTTCAAATAAGGACCTATGTTGAGAAAGTCAGTGCAAGCTTACTGCTAACTTTTGTAAACTTATGTTCTTAAACAAAGATGAATATTTTTTACCGTGTATGCATGGGCACATTAACATATGCATTAATAATATAAAGGTGTACATTTTCTACTAACAATAGGTTTACTAAAATAATGTTATAAAATATATTTATTTTTTAGAAATATGAAAAAAGAACAAAATTAAAAGTAGTAAATAAAGTTCTTACCAGGGATGTTGAATGTTTCGTCATATCGAGATTATGTCAGGTAGCTGTTTGTGACATATACTTAATTTAATCAATAATTTTAAGGTTGTAAATTAAAGTTTAAAATATGACTTTCACTTCTTTATAATATTTATTAAATTTTTAATGCGTAGAAATTAATATATTTCCAACTTAAATTAAATACCACACTCCTGGGATGGGTAATAGAAGTTCACCTGCTGCTTTTTCCATTTGAAAATCAGTGCCGGATTAAGACCTAATGCCTTAAGCAGTTCACTTCTGTGTTGCCCCCTGGCCATAAAATTTTTGAGGGCCAAAAAATGGTCCTAACCACCAAAAAAAAACCTAAACGACATTGTATTTTTTTTTCTTTGCCCCCTTTGTGGTGCCCCCACATCATGATGCCCTAAGTAATTTTTTAATTTAATAATAGGGTAATCCGGAACTGTTAAAAATACTTAATTAATGATAACGGTTTATAATTACCAACACTAAACAGTAAAAGTAGATATTATATTGAAATCACAAAACGGCACTTACCGTTCAAAACTGTTTAAAGCGGCTTATGTTTAAAATCTGTTTACAATGTTTGTGGTTAGACCATGGACTGTTTAGTCGGTTGGTTCGAAATATGGGCGCAAAACACTTAAAATTTTCTCAATAACTTAACTTTTACATAAAAATTGTTAAAAATATAATATACATTTTTGAAAAGTCTAATATATCGAAAGCCGATTATGACAGGTATTAACATTTGACTGACTAATTTTTCAGACTTACGTTAGTGACGTACATTTTTTGTCACTCTCAGAACAACAATGAATGACGAAACATTCAACATCCTTGATAAGAACTTTATGTTCATCTGAAAAGAAAATATACATTTTTTTTAGTTTGGCCAAAAAATTATTAAGCCTTTGGTATTTGCATTTTACTCTAAACTGTTTTTTTAGGTTTATAAAGTTTACCTTTTTAACTTCTTTGTCATAACTTAACTAAAATTAGTACACTTCTATACAGATGCTTAATAAGATTTTAAAAAGCTCTTAGCTTTTATAATTTTAATAGTTGATCGATAACAATGTTACGTATGTAAACTAAATGTCTTTATTTAAATTAAAGGTAATTAAACTTAAAATGGGTAAACAAATTGTATTTTAAACATAAATTTCTTATTGTTACATGTTGTTTATTTGGTCAAATAATAAATTTATTTTTAAAAAGTTCTTTATAAAATATTTAGTTATTAGGTTTAATTATTAATTAATTGGCAGTAACCATTTTTATTAAATTAACAAATATTGTACGTAATGTAGAATTAATTTTATTTATTTAAAACACAAGGAATTTGTAGAACAAATTAACTACAATATTAGTAAAATATGCACAATACATAAACAAAATATCAAATTTATGTTATTAATTTAGCTTTAAAAAGTGTTTATATTTTATGTTTATATTAAGAAGAAAAAATAATTTATGTAATTTAATGTTAAAAAATTTTTACATTTAAATACTTGCCACAATATTTTTTTATTTTTAAATAAAATAAAATTATTATTAATTTAAGTTTCATTTAAAAACTGGATATTTCGCTTTTGCTGCTAATAGCAGTACCAGTTTTTGTTCGCAAGTTAAACCAACGCAGTGGCGACGCCAGCTTTTTGGTTTATGGGTTGCCAAGGGGAGCTCAACATTTTTAGGGGTAGCCAAATTATTTTTAATTACATTTTTAAAGATATTTTTTTTTAAATGTTATGTATAAGCATTAAGTCGCGTCCAGACTTGCAACAATTAGCGACGCTATTCTTGACCATTCGTATCTTTCACGACAGCTTGCATCTTAAGCCTAGTTCAGACACGGCTTGTAATCTAGTCTAATAGGGAGTATTTTAGTAATTTGATGCGTGCGGACAGTAAAAATTAGTAGAATAGTTTGGTGTAGTAGTTTAGTTAAGTAGATCCATGATCCATCCCATTCTATTTTGACGGTCGAGTATAGTCCCCCTCGCGGCTAACAACGGGTATTCAACGGTATGAACGGTGTGGCAATTGACAACATCTCCAAGTTTTTTTTGTTTTTAAAATTTTACGCTGACTGAAATGAAAATACGACATATTTTTATTTATATATTTTGTTTAATAAAAAAAAAATTCCCAAATTTTAATGGCATTATTGTATTCTCCCGGATTTTCTAATTCTTACTCTTTCAAAATATCGTTTGATGCTCCTAATAATTATTTTCTATTTATTTACTTTTTAACCCATACGCGCTTCTTTAGTGATAATTAAAATAATTTTAACAATATTTTTAAAGCCCTATTTTAATACCATTTTGATACCACTACTTGCCGTTTGCACTAATCTGGTCAAGAGCAAAAAATGCCCCATCCTAATTAAAAACCCAACAAACAAGTTATACTTTGATAATAACTTCATACTTATGATTTGATCACCAAATTTCATTGAGTCCCTGAAGTTTCTCACCAAAGGGATTTTTTTGCTCCGTGAGGAATACCCTCCCCTCCCAGGCCCACCCCAGAATTTAACACTGATAATGCAATATAAATATAATACAAATATAAAACAACCATTTTCATTGGTGTCACCAAAGACAATTATAGTTTCACTATAGACACCCAGAACAATGCTAAATTTTTGGTTATCAGCTTGGACGCTCGCTTTGTGGAATTTATGAAGCGGGTATCCATCGAGTATACACGTAAACAGTACGTATAATTTGCCGCTTCATAAATTCAGCCTAGCCAGCGTCTAAACTGATGCCCAAAAATTTAGCATTGTTCTGGGAATCTATAGTGAAACTACAATTGTCTTTGCTGTCACCAAATTTTCAAAAATTTACAAACACATTTACACTTTTAAAGAAATTAATTGCAGCACATTTTAGTGGAATACCCTCTATGTAACATGCTTTTACCCAGCGTTATATCTCGGTAGGTCGATAAGACTAAATGGGGTCATCCAATAATCGCGTGAGGCTTGAGCGAGAGGGAGAAATTCGGAAAAAATCACTAGACATCATTAGGAGGGACGTAAGGTGTATTGAAGATTTTAAGTGCAATTATTTAAAAGCGAAAGCGGCTTTGATCCTCGTTATAGGAATTGAATATAGAATTAAAGTGGGAGTCAGCATAAAGAACACTTTGAAACTAGCATATTAATATTTATTTTAAAGCAAACAAACAGTTAAAACCATGTTGTCAAGTTAATAAAAACTTGGGCAAAAAAATGCTCTTTAAAAAATTGACAATCATATAAAAAATTACCCATTAATAGTCTAGTACATAAATTGGTGTATTCCTTTTATGCTCCAGAACCACCCAGAACGACACCATAAGTGTTCCTTTTACAATTTTTTGACATTTTTTTATGTTGTAGAACCGTTCTTGACACTATTGACAGTTCAGAAAACGGTTCAGAACGGTTCTACAAGGTAAAAGAAATACACTAAATGTTGTAAGTAAATGCATTGGCGTAGCCAGGATTATTTTAAGGGGGAGGCAGGCAAAGGAAAACTAATATTATTGTCAAAAAAAAGGTCTTCAGGTAACAGACACCCGGGCTTAATTGTAAGTGGGACCCCTTATTCTACAGTAGTAACTTTTCTAAATAAACAACCAAAAAAAAACCTTCAGGTAAATAGAGATCTAATAAAATGGGAATACTTTGTGAGGGCCCCCTGTTATCAGGGTCCTAGAGTTGCGGCGATCCGCCCCCCTCGGTACGCTAGTTCTTCTTCAATATGCATTGCTGATTTAATTCTTTCACTACCAGTTTACCCGGAAATTATTGATATTTATGAATTATGGCATTATCGGCATCGATATATTTTATCTTTTTCAATTGTATATGTTATACCTTACATGCTCTCTTTTAATACTTACGCTTTTAAAAATTTTATGTTTTAAATAAGCTTTAACGACTAATTTTGTGCCTTGTTCAGACATGGTTAGTAAATTTAGTCGAGTAGCGAGTAATTAAGTATTCTCGTGCGTGCGGGCAGTAAAAATTAGAAAAGTAGTTTAGTGTAGTAGCTGTCCACATGCACGAGAATACTTAATTACTCGCTACTTGATTAAATTACTAGCCGTGTCTGAACAAGGCATTAGGTAAAGTAGTAAGTAATAGGCTTGTAAATATGCCTTTAATATTTTTTACTGCAATTCGGAAAATGTAGTTTTAATATCTTTTATAATTGGGAAGTCCTTAAATCTACGTATAATTTTAACATCAACAAATTTTTTTTTATTTAACTTGTCCATAGATAACGGGGAAGGGGGCAGCCCCTTGCCGGTACCTGCCTACTTCCATGAGTGAATGTTTCGGACATAGTGAGTTGTGTTTACTTATATATAATTATACTATATGAGCAAGCAGTTTTAGTTCATCGGCGAGTAATGTAATAAACAAACAAGTCGTATTAGTCACCTATGTTTACATGGTGGTATTTAGTTAGACTCTCTCTTTTCCTTACATTGCCGATGTGTTATGTTATTTAGCTTAACCGGTATACAAGTATCAAGTAAAATAGTTAAACTGGAAGATGCTAGAATAATTTTTAAATCGTTTAAAGTACTTTTAGACTTGCATTTTGGCAAATAAATTAAAATTTTAAGTTTATATAACTTAAACAATCATTCTTGCACTTACAACATTTGTAAACTAGACCATCGCAATGATTTCTTCCGATTCTTTGTAGCTATACATTTAAAATAAATAACAAAGCATAATAGGTTAACTATTTTTTAACAAAAAAAAATACACTTGGTAAGGGATAGGGGAAGTAGTTGAAAACTTCAACAAGTATTACTGGGAGAAGAGGAGAATTAAAAATTTGTTAAAAAACCGCGATAAATGGACGTCCCTAAAAAATATTATGGTTTAGAAAGAAATAAATTATTAAATTCCTGAGTAGTTTAGTTTGTTGTTTCTATTTTACTTACATTTTTAATTACACAAAGTTTTATTAAATTTAATTGCATTTTGAGAAGCAAGCAAGTGGTTAGAGCAGAACAAAATTAAATTTAGTGAAAAATGAACAAGACGAAAGGTAAATAGTTTGGCTTTTATTTCCTGGTTAGAAAATGGTTTAACATAACATCAAAGGCTACACTGTATGTCAATATTATGTGTTTAGGCTTATTATTATATGACGTAAAATGAAACGAGAGGGGCTTATTATTTACATTTACTTACTCGCATGTATTAGAATCAGCAATGTTTTGCTGTTAAATAATAAAAATTACTGTTTTAATAAAGACAACGAATTTTATTTTATGGATTTTAATCAGTTTTCCAGATGCTATTATATCTTATTTTCAAAATTATGGTTGTTAGCCCTTAATAAGGTTTTTTATATTTTATTAAATGATCTGTCTGCAAAACGTAGCATTTCCAAGCTTAGCCTTACTGACATTTTTTTTGTTTTAGTCCATGGAAACATCGGGAAGAAAAGTATTCTTTAAGGCTAGTATTACCGGTGAGTCTGGGTGTGTAACAGGTTTTTTATTGTTTTTTTATAATATAGTGTGTCCCAGGATAGGTGTTATAAGATGACAAATGGACCAAAAATTTTTGAATTTTAAAACGAAATTTTGGAAAAACTGGTCGCATGGCTAAAAACTAAAAATACAAAATTTTACTTCAATTGGTAATATACAGGGTGAGTTATAACTAAAAATGTGAAAAATGTCCAGGAAGTAACTACTTTTATTTTTAAAATCAGGACAAAATTGTATAGGTAAATGTCGTAGAGAATTGAATTTTATGTCAAAATTTGGAGTTAAAGCATAAGATTAAAAAAATGTAATTGTCATTTTTCTACATTACGCATAACAACTTAAATAATGCGCAAGAGAAAGCAAAATTTAAAAAAATTACATACTTTTTAAAAATTTGATGCCTCAAGCCAAGTATTTTAAAAACTGTAAAATGTAAAAAATTAACAATAACTTTTTTTTACTTACATTCTTAAACTTTAAATTTTGACATAAATTTTAATTCTCTACAACATTTACTTAATTTTGTTCTATTTTTAAAAATAAAGGTACTTTACTCTTAGTCATTATTCATATTTTTAGTTATAACTTGCACTGTATATTACCAATCGGAATAAAATTGTGTATTTATTAGTTTTGGACCATGTGACCAGTTTTTTTCAAAATTGCGTTTCAAAATTCCAAAATTTTTCGGTCGATTTGTCCTCTTGTAACACCTATTCTGGGACACACTGTATTTTTAGTTAAACATGCTATGCTATTTGCTATTATTGTTTTTTTATTATATTGCTATGTACTGGGCTTTATATTATTTTATAGCGGTATTCTTGTAGTAAGGAGCAAAAAGCGGGGAAAGGGTCTAGGGGAATGACACAAAATGCAGAAGTTAATTTCTAAGTTTAACATTTATATCTGTCATTTCTTGCCCGAAATTTATTTTATGTTGTCTAACTGAACTCCTAAAATTTTCATTTAATAATACCGAACAATTTAAAAGTTGGGAGAGGGCTCCTTACTTTAGACACGCCTATATTTGTGGGTAGTATATATATGTATGTATATGGTAGGTATATCCATCGATATTTTATTTGTTTACCTTTTTCAAAAACCGCAGATTAAGTCTAGATGTATTTGGTTTTGTCATACAAGTAATTAAATTTAATTATTTTTATAAGAGTTTGCTTAGAAATAAATAAAAATTCATTTAATTACAAACATTTTTTACGTAAAGACTTCCAGCTGTCCTGAAACAACCGAAACACATTATTGGGTAAAAAGAAATTTAAGCCGATATTTTATTTTACCCATATTAGACCGGACTAATATATTTCCCACGAAGGCTTCTTTATACCTCATATGTTTGACGAGATTTCGTGAGTAGAAGGAAAGGTAAACAATCTGGTCTGTCTTTATGTACTACCTCTATTTAAAACGAGTTAAAGAATGTTCTGGGTAGTTCGAGCGTAGTAAATGATGTGAATTGTTTTAACATGTCCGTGCCGGCCATATTACTCGGACTCGAGTTTGTTTTAGACGCAAATCTCGATTGTGTCTTCTTTGTCTTTGTCTCTTGTCTTCTTTCATGTTTTTTAATAAGTGTTTCTGACTTCTGTTTTATATTTTTTTATTGTGTAGCATTTTAACGGTTTATGATAGATTTATTTAAAAAGGAAAAAAAAATTGAAAGCCGCTTCTGTTTTTTGCCGCAATTAAAAATTTGCCAACAAATGAATTATCCATGGCGGGTACTACACTTCATGGGCGTCGCTAGGTTTTTCAAATTTAGTTTATCTTAAAACTGAGACATGGGACCCATACCAAATTTATATCATATGCTATTGATGCTAATGAACACTTTGGTAAATAATTTTTTTCTTTTGTAATTTGCGAAAATAAGATGAATATTTTGTCTCCCTTCTATAAAAATCTAAGTTTCAATAGCGAATCATTTATTTGTATTTTTTCGTTAATTGAATCAAATTTCATTGACAAATCTTAGATTTCGCATAAATATCTGACTTTTTTCTGATGATTAAAAGCATCTAAAATCTTGCATAAAAAATTGTAGAGTGGAAATAGTTCAACAGGCAATAGTTTTTTTTTTAAATAGAGCTAATTTTGTGAGATTAGGGATTTGTCAAAATATGCTAAAAACGAAGCCACATAAATACGAAAAACTGAAAAGTGGCTGTGTTCACCACGTTAAAAACGCACCCCTCTAAATGGTACGACTCCGCAGTTCTTTAATATTCGGGGGCCCATTGACCATATAAAATAATGAAACCCCTTTAACCTTGTAGTTCCTTTTTAGCCTCTTTTTTTTGTACATAATCAATAGCCTACAAAGTGTCCCTCTTAGCATCAATAGCATCTGGCATAAACTTTATAAACACACAAACAAATAACTTTATTTTAGCCTTTTTGGGCCGCCATAACAATATTTTAGTTTTGTACATACTGTGGATTCATAATGTCTTATAAAATTATTTTTTAACGAGAGTTATCACAGGTGTAAGAGCCTTACCTTATATAAAACCCTATTTAATAAAAATATTGTTGACAAGAGGAGAATAATATTCACCTTCTTATTGTCTAAAGAAACAATTTAATAAAGACCCAGGCAAGTACTAAAAAGAAGTTATAATGCAAGAAAAATTGCTCACGCGATAGATTTATTACATCAAAATTTCGTGTTCTTTCAGTTTTCCTTATGTGTATATAAAACCATCGTTAAATAAATTGCCAGGAAAATAACTTAAAAAAGAAAAATAAATTTTCCATTTTAAGCCTCAAATGATACCATAAATTTAGGGATATTTAAATTTTTATGACAAAATATGTACAAAAACATTTATTATCAGCACAAAATATTTTAGAAATACATATTTGATGGGTGGCTCGATACTCAAGTAACTTTTTTACGATTTTGGTTCCGCGAGAATCACGTTAATAAAATTTGATTCTAAGGGGTTAAATTTGCATTCGATCAACGATCATCTCTAAAAAGTTTATTTATTTTTTGATACCAAAAAACTTATTTGGTGGTGGAACCTACTTAAGTAAGTATTATCTGATTACCTACAAACATTAGATAAATAACATATTACATGATATAATTTTATAGGAAAATTATGTGCTCTATACGTAAGCTAATTTTCATACGGACTTAATACGATACTTAACTTTTGTCACTTTGCAAAAGCTGATTTTTTTATAGGTTACTTATATATTAGAAGATATTTCCTTAGTTACCAGACGGTTTTGACGGCTCCAACCTCTTGGTAGGCAAACATTTTGGGGTGGCTAATGGTCCGAGGAAGTCCAAAATTTCTGTTATTGAACAAGGTATGACAAAAAGTCTTAAACAAGAGTTGTAGGATTTTTAAATAGGCATGTTCTAAAAAATTTTTAATGTATACAAGGAGTTCTCGAAAAAAGTATTGTGATAGTTTTTTTCATGTTTTTTAGAACACTCCACAACTCTTATATAGGATTTCTTGTCATATCTTGTTAAATAATAGAAAAATTGGACTTCCTCGAACTATTGGGTCCCCTCAAAATGTTTGTCTGCCAAGGGTTGAAACTGTCTGGCGACTAAGAAAATATCTTTAATACGCACCATTCTATAATTTAGCTTTTACAAAATGACCAAAGTGAAGTTTTAATTAATTAACCTTTGGTACCTGGTACCTGCTAAAGGTACTATGAGTTAAACTTTATAGTCTACCATCGGTTCTACCTAAGTTGGGAGCATGCAATGACAAACTTTCAGCTTTACAAAATACCGAACGTCTGACAATCACGAGCTCTTCCTCTACAGGGTGTCCTGAAAATACGTGTACAACGTTTTAAGACAGACCCCGGACGTAAAAATAAGTCGCTTTGAGTGAACTTACCTATGTACAAAGTTGATAATAACCAAGATACAGGGTATCAAGGTTTCAAATTTATTACGGTTTTTTCTGAATAGTTTTGGCAATAGTAAACCTTTTTGGTCAAAATTTGACAATTTGATTTTTTTACGGGGAAAAAGTTAAATTTATTTTAAATTTTAATGTAGGTTGTAGAGGGTGCTGTCTGCGGGACTTATCGCACGTTTTCAATGTCACGAATTTTTTGCGGCTTAGTACATTTTGAGTAAAAAAATGCTTCCTTTATCTCTTTTACATAAAACAAGTATTCTTTGAAAAAGTCGCTAAGGTTTACGATTTTCAAGATATTGTCGTTTGAATGATTCAGTGTTTAGTCCAAAAGCTTTAAAAAGGTAATTCGTTATAAACAGAAAAGCAGTAAATTTTAATGCATTTAAACCCGGTGTTGACACACTAAACCATTTAAACAGTGTATTTCGAAGACTTTTTGTCTTTTACAAAATTTTGCGAGAGCAAATGGTTACGCCAGAAAAATAAATTTTAATTACGTGCGGTTTTGGTCTCAACACTGAATCATTTAAACGCAAATATTTCGAAAACCGTAAGCCTGAGCGACTGTTTCAAAGTATACTTTCTTATTTAAATGAGATGAAGAAATCTTTTTTTTACCCAAAATGGACATACACTAAGCCGCAAAAAAGTTGTAACATTGAAAATGTGCGTAATGTCCAGCAGACAGCGCCCTCTACAATCTACATTAAAGTTCAAAATAAATTTAATTGTCTTTCTATAGAAAAATCTAACTGCCAATTTTCGAGCAAAAAGGTTAACCATTGCCAAAATTAGAAAAAAATTGAAACTGACATCCTGTATCTTGGTTATTATCAACTTTTGGACATAGGTAAGTTCACTCAAATCGACTTAGTATATTAATGTCCGGAGTCTGTCGTCAAATGCTGTACACGTATTTTTGGGACACTCTGTATACAGTATTTTTTAAAATTTAATCGTCTATCCGAACCAACCTTTTTAGTGGTGTAGTCTCCGGCGGCTTCGCACTTAAAGGAGCTTCAGCGGGACCTCTTTATATGAGATGCCACCAGACTTAAAATTCTTTGTTAATTTTTAAATTAAATTAAAACTTTTAAAAAATATTAATCATACTTGTAATAGACTTGCAAAATGAAAAGAACATTATGGAAATTGCCTTGCAGCAAAGCCATAAACAAAGCAGTATCCAAAGAACATTACTTTTGTAAAAAATAAAACCGTCGCTAATAGTAGGGGAGCCCAAGATGCTAAATTTGCAGTTACTCGAGCGTCGTAGAGACCTATTAGGTTGCAAAGCTTAGAGGATAAGAAAAAAATGTAATAATATGTATACTTTTTCATCGGTGAGTTAAGCGGCTATAGACTTTTAAATAGATCAAAAAATATTTTTTAAATTTTTGCTTGTGGAAATCGCTTCAATCGTATTGAATTATATATTTTTCGTTACCTTTAAATTGTTTTCTTTAAAATAATAAAAAAAAATAACTACGCTTGAGAATGTCAAAATTACTTTCTTTACAACTTTGTAACCCTCCGCTTTTTTACGTCACTTTCAAATTGTCAGATTAGTGGAATATACACTTTTAGTATGTAATTAACTCACCCCATCTTAATCTGACCCGCAAGACAATTTTTGTTGGATATATTTTTGTTTTTTACGATCGCCCTTGTATACGGGGATCATATCTGGTGGAGGTATTTAATCGGGTACAAAGTTTCCTCCGGTATATTAAGCTGCCGCGCTGTAGTAACCTCCGAAATCCCCTCTTGTGCTCCCCTACCATAAGTAAATAAGCAACTTTTCATGTTTCTCTGGCGACTTGACTTAAAATTAACTGCTTTAAACCATAGCTCTCTGGACTTTAAAAATCTGAATATTTGACAGTAGAGGTGTACAAATGACAATGAAGGGTTACTGTATTTCGAATGGTATATACTATCGAAAGAGAATAAAATATATATAGTACAGAAAATGAAGCTTAAAGAAGGTAAGACCTGGCAGTTCTTCGGTCCCGGATGGATTGACTTAAAATTTTAACAGAAGGTAGGGTATAGCCCAAGGATCAAAACCTATATTGAACCAAAAGCCACCAAAACCCTGGAGGTGGTTGCCGCCCCCTAGAGAGTGGACATTTTTATTATATTTTAACCATAGAAATGAATCAAATAGTGATTTTTAGATAAAAAGGCTTTATACATTTTTTATACCACTAATATTTTTTGGGTTGTTTGGGAGCAAAAGTAACAATTTTTTGACGAAAAAATCGACGGTGGTTTTTTGCAATTTAATTATAATTTAATAAAAAAAACTATTAAAAACACAATTGTGAGTTTTTAACAGACAAACAAAATTCTTTATTATAATTATTCTACGACCAAAACAAAGTAAGATATGGATTGTTCATTGTTAGATTTTTCTTGTCAAACGCAATATTTGATGGATTAAAAGCTAAATCACGGGAAAATGCTGCATTTTTTGAGAAAAGTTTATTAAACCTTTCTTAAAGTACATAATCAGACTTAAAAAACAGAAGTCTTTACCATAAAAATTAAGTAGGGTATAATAAATTAAGGCCAGTAACTAAGTTTTGCTACAAAAAATAATAAAAACAACCACCTTACCACCCTCCAAATTAAAGCAGAGCTTTACTCTTTACAATTTTCTTTATACATGTATTTGTAATACCTCAAAAAGTTTAACCAACTTAAAATGCATAACTAAAAAAAAATTATGTAGATTATTATGCTCCGAGTGGCCTATTCCAATTTTTTTAAGAAAAATTTATTGCTTTTTTTTTAATGTATCTCCTTTATTTTTAGGATAGAAAGGTTTTTTGAGAAGTTTTTTGTAGGGTTCTTCAAGAACTTAAGTAAACATTTTTAAGATCCCTTGGTTTTTAAATGGGGTAAGTTTAAAGGGCTCGAAAAAGGTGTGCTCGTTCGTAAATGGAGGTTTTAATTGACTACATTTCGCGAAATATTCACTGTACAGAAAATCTACGCACAGAAAAGTTTTAGTTATTAAATGAGCTGCAATTTTAAACTTAATCATTTTTTCTTATCTCCAGTGTTTTCGAGTTATTTAAAAAAAGTGGTAGAAAATATGAAATTGTGAAAAATCTTTTTTATTTTAGGCTCAAATTTTCCTGAATTTAGGTATTTCAAATTGGTCAAACTTTTTGGACGAATTATTGGTGCATTAATAAAAAGAAATTTAAAAGTTTAAGGCCAATTTTAAATACGTCATTGTCTTAAATGATTTTTTCGTAGAAAAAAATAGATACTAACCTAATTTTTATCATAACTCACTCAATTTTTATGCTAGAAACTTTTTTTTTTAAATACAAAGAAAGGCCCAATTAGCAACTTAATTTTTTTAGTTTTTATTTAAATATCTAGAATTTTCCGTTATTTGACTTTAAATGTTAACATATTAAGGAAAAAAGCTAACCATCAACTCGCCGTATCTTGGTTCGTATTTGTCGTAGAAAAACCTACAATTTTGCTGTCTTTAATTTTTTTTTATAAAGAGCATAATTTTCAAGTTATTTGCGAAAACCCTATTTAAATGTAAATTTTTGTGGAAAAATTATTAATTAAATTTTTAATTTTACAAGGTGAAAACGTTTTAGGAAGAAATCTAATTCTTTTAAAAATGTTGAATAAATGCTGTCAAGAGCCACTCTGCACATAGTAGGTATATCATGTCACATTCCCTTGATTAGTTTATGTCTAATGAAATTTCGGTTTAATAAGGTCAATGAAATTAAACTCTATATAGCGTATCAGCAAAGTTTATTTACTATTTGCACAAATTGATAATAATTTAACACGGATGGAATATTGACCATAATTTGGTTATAAGTTCTACGTGTGGTTGCTCTTGGTCTATAAATTCTGTGCGGGCCTATAATGTAATCGACGGGCATATTCCGAAAATAAATTATTTGAAAACTGGCTTCAATAGTTTTATTTGCTATTAGATAACGCCAAACTATTTCATTTAATATGGAATGCCTTAAATAGAATCCAAATAAATTTGAAAACATGGCCTTTATATTAAAATATTGCCCATTACTATATTCTTTACATTTCCAAAAATGTAATAATAATTTATATACGGGGCCAAATTTATAATTATTAGGTCGCGTATGGCAATAATAAGTTTAAAAACTGTAGTTTTATTTAGCAGTAATTCTAATAATAATAATAATAAAAAAAAACTTTGCATTGAAAAAAGTTTCGTGAATCATTTAATTATGCATTGTTTTAATAAATTTTAAAATAATGGATGTCAAAATATTGTACATGTTAAAAACTACTAAAATTAGTTTACTGAGTGTAAACTTTAGAATAGTTTAGTGAACAATAAAAAATTTATAAGCCTTTATACATAATCAACGCTACCACTTTCAACTACTAAATTTTTTAGAAATATAGTTAAAACTTATCAGCTAACGGCTGGTGATGGCCAATTTGGTGGGTCAACCCGCACTATAGGTAAAAACTAATGTTTAAAATTTTATTCAGGACTCTTATTTTAAGTGATTATTCCATTTTTAGTAATAATATGTTAAATGGTAAAACTAATAACGAGTTGAAGTTATTTTATAAAATGTAATAATCAACAGTTTAAAAAATTTAAATTAGTATATTTTACAATGGCGAGGGTTTTTACAATGTTTATAAATAAGTTAAAAAATGTATAAAAAATTATTGTAAGTAATATAAGTCATCATATTACTTAAATATATCCTATTTTGTTTTGGTAAAAACTTTATTTTATTTATTGAAAAAAGTGATATTTTAGAACTAAGATGCATGGATGGACAATAACATTGTAACCATTGCGTTAACTTCACATGAAATCAAATCCCTAATCCCAGTAAAGCGATTATCTTAAATCTAAGAAAAAAATAATTTAAATAAATCGGTTATTATCACAGACAAAAAATATATATATTTTTTAAATAAAGAAACTTACCTCACAAACGAGAATATACTAAGTTGTTCTATAATAGCATTACGCGAAAATTGGTGGTAAAGTATGTTGCTGGATTGAATCAGATAAAACAAAAAGCTTATTACGCCTTCTAGGAGTGCGTTCATAAATAAAATATAAAGTAATTCTTGTACTCTGTAATAAAATCAAAATGACATTTGAAGCAATTTTTGAACGCTACTCAGGAAATGAAACGTAAATGGTCCATGTAACTTGGTATGTATTGGAAAATAATAATTAAAAATGTGTATTTATTTATTTAATTATAATTCAATATAAATTACAATTTTAATATACTATAAATTAATTTCTAAACAAATCAATACCTATTAATGCAATAAATTAAAAAAAAACAGTATGTTTGTGTTTGTATAAAGATATTCCCATTTTGAATTTGAAAAAGCTTGTAGGTATTTTGTGGTTTGGAGAAAAATTAGTACCTAAATAAAAAGAGCCTAAAATTGAACAAAGTTGTTCTGAAAACCATAATAGCATCAGTAAAATATTTTTTGTTTCTCTTTAAAAACTTTTAAATCTAAAAATTATAATAATGTCGTTTGTTTCCTATTCTTTTAAAGCCACGTACAGACTTGGATACAATCGGCGAAAACATTTGTTGGCCGACTGTATCTTGAATGTTGCACATCGGTCGGCCGACTTGTTGCAAACGCCATGGCAACATCGGTGAGCGTTTTCATTTAAGGAATCGGCAAGTCGCCTGTTTTCCATTTAATATGGAAAACTTCGGCAGAGTTTGTACGAGCTTTAAAACTAGTGTGGATGCGAAACACTTGTATCTGCAAATGTTGGCCAACTTTGTTACTGAAAATTTTTTAAACAAGATACAGTCGGTCGACAATGTTGTCCCAATTGTATCCAAGTCTGTACATGGCTTAAGAGACAAATATGAAAAGCGCAAAATCGGTAAATTATTACCGCGCTCGTAAGCACGGTAAAGAATGTAATACAGAGTTACATTCCCAAACTATTTTTAAACGCTGTAATACAGAAAGCAGTGTAATAAATAATACATTTAGGAACGACCTCTGTAACAGCAATAATTTCTTACATTTCTGTTACAGAGGTCGTTCCTTTGTAATGATTTATGAACGTAACCTAGGCAGTGTTACCAGAACGTGGATAAATCCCTTCCCTAGCATCGCGCCCGCATCTCACACAACCTCTCGATTGGTCGCAAAGCATGTCGGCTGGCAAATCGAGGAGAAATTATTCCTCCGCCACACACAAATTATTAATAATATCCTCTCGATCTGACATGCTTACGGTGTACAGGGTACGATTTAACAACGTCCTGGCAGCACTGCTTCTAGGTGTATGAAATGCAACGATGGCTCATGTTTTACTTATAATAGCGGCTTTTACACAACTTCCTAACAATTACAATTATTTATTTTTTGTAAATGGCGTTACAGAAAAAAATTAATATTAATATTTAAAAAAAATGGTCATGTAAGGTACTTCCGTTACAGATTAAAAAAATACAGATTGAAAAAAAAATCTGCTCGTGTTACCTTTAAAATAATTTTTCACTACAAAAACAAATTAATTTAATTTTTTTATAAATGTTGTTTTTAATTGGCGAAATTAATTTAAAAAGTACACAAATGTAAAAACAGGTTTTACAATGTTTATAAATCTGTATGTTCAAAAATGTATAAAGGAAAAATTATTGTTAGTAATATAATTATCATATTACATACTTTTAAATACAAAAAATTATGAGTAAACAGAAAATAAAACTTTTAATTAAAATTTGAAGTTAAAGAATTATTTAGGCGTGTGTCTTACCCACTTGGGAAACTCAGCAAATGTTCACCAACTAGTTGTCGCTGGTACTTACCTAAAAAAGTATTCATTAGGTTTTTAATTAAGATAATTTTTAATTTTTTAAAATACCTTATTCTTATTTAAATTTTAAAATTTTCTTATAATATTTAGGTTTAAAATATTTTTAGCATTGATAAAAACAGGAAGCTAAACATAACATGATTTTACATTAAGCTTCATTTGAGAGGCTATTAGGAAAAAATTATAAAATTAATTGGCCTCACCGAAAATGTTCTACTTGATGTAGTTTATAAAACATGAGCTACATATATTTATATTTTATTTAAATATTGCAAATTATTAAATATTTGGTATAACACATGATGCAAACTTAACATACACATGTAGGTATAAAAATAAATTGGACATGGACAAAATTCGGTTAATATAGTAATAAAAGCGTAAAACAGTTTATTTATGTTCTACTGTCAACAGGGTTAGTAGAAAAAACCGGAACGGTGGATTATCTTAGTAACCGTTAATATAAATAAAACAAATTTTGTACCAAGGGGTAACTAAACATGAAAAATTAAAAAAATGATTTTGCAAGGTTGCCAAGTTTATAGTTTTCTCTGTGGGTAAGGGGCATTTTCAAATTTTAAATGGAATTACCTATTTTTATTACTGTAATTAATTGTTTGTATCAACTGTAATATGACCTGATATTATCGTTTTTACTCTTAACTACTACTACTTAATTTCGGAGATATGGCATTATGCTTTTTCCAATTTAAGACAAAAACGGCTAGGAATGGTCAATTATCTAAAAAACGATCCAACCAATATTGGTCAAAATTAGTACAGAGGTGAAACTGGACCTTCTAAATTCATAAATAGCATTATTGTCACATTTTAAAAAAATTCTAAGTACAAAGTCAAGAAAGGTAATAGGGAATTGAATTATGAAACATCGCAAATGCAATTACTGAATTAAAAATGTCCGAGTTACTTCCCTGTATCCATTTTGACTAATTTTGTTTGGATGGTTTTTGAGATAATTGACCATACCTGGTAATTTCTGTATTCAAGCTTAATGCCATATTTTCGAAATTGACAGGAGTAAAAAACAATAATATCAGGTAATAATAAAGTTGATGCAAGCAATTCATTATGATAATAAAAAATAGGGTATTTCATTTAAAGTTTTCAAATGTCCCAACCTAGAGAGAAATCTATAAACTAGTAAACCTTGAAAATATAATTTTAAAAATCTTTATGTTCAGTTACCCCTTTGCACCAAATTTGGTTCATTTATGCGTGGTTGCTGAGATAATCCACCGTTCCGGTTCTTTCTACTTGCCCTGTATAATTTTTAATGCTTAAAATGCCCTAAAAATTTACTGACCAGCTATACACAAAAAACTAATATAACTTTACTATCGTAAATTTTAAGGAGTAATTTAGAAATCGTATAAAAAATAAATTTAATACTTTCTTTAAAAAAATGGTATTTTACTAAATATATATGATAACACATATTATTAGTCTCTTTACATCCCTAATCTTTAAGAAAAAAATTTTTATATCCAAAATAAAAGCCAAGCTACAATATTTGGTTAAAACTTTATTTTTCTTTAACGTAAATATCTTAAGGTCCTGTTCTCATGCAAGACCTTTTTCCAATTAAATAATAATTGGAATATTTAAGCTAATATATTTATATGATATTGGCTTAAATATGATAGGTGACGGCGAATAACGATCAGGGTCCATTTTTTGCCAATATTAAAATAATAGCACCTTTAAATAGCTAGTACCTGAAATAATACAACAATTAATAATTACGGCAAAAAAGTTCGTAGTCCTCGAATAACAACATTTAAAGATACAACGTGTCGCCTAAGAACGCTCATGTTCCACGCGCTCACGGAAATAAAAGATGATTGTCCATATTGGTCGAATTTTTGCGACATCAAGTTTAAACTTGTATTGAATAAAATATAAAACATTTTTGTTTTATCTTAAATATCTAAATTAACAATATCCGACTTAAAATATTAAAATGCAAATACTGACAAATTATGTTAGTTGGACTCTGATCGTTATTCGCCGCGACCCATCATATAGATATGCAGATATGCATATGAAAATTGCTCAGCATATTTTCTTTAAAATATACATGGTTATCCTGCATAAGAACGTTACATTTTTATATATTTATAGCGCAGCGCATTTATCGTCGTGTCTTTTGTTTGGTACCTACGATAATAAAATACAAGAGACAAAATATCGCCGCATGTCTACTGTACAAGTTGGGCCAAATTCGACGCTTTTGGATAAGAAAATCATGTTTCTGTATGTTTTACAAAAAACTGATCCCCATTTGCGAGGCTCAAATTTTAAGCCAAATTTACTAGTGAAAACCGCAATTAGCTATTTTGCGTCGTTTACTCGCTACAGCGTGTTTCATGATTTCTTGCGTTTCTTTAATCCTTTATAACTTTAGAAAATGTTTTTACAGAATAAATTTTTTTTAAATAAAAAAGTTATAAAGGATAAAAGAAAACGCTAGAAATTAGGAATCACGCTGTAGCGAGTAAACGACGCAAGATAGCGAATTGCGGTTTTTACTGGAAAATTTAGCTTGAAATTTGAGCCTCGCAAATGAGGGTCAGTTTTTTGTAAAATATACAGAAACATGAGTTTCCTATTAAAAGCGTCGAATTTGGCCCACCTCTGTACAGGGTGTCCCGATTTCGTTGCAATCGCAGGGTATCTTGGTTATTATTGGAGATAGAAACTTGCCGTTTTCGCAAACTGTTGCTACTTTTTGATGAAACAAAAGATGACACTAAATGTCCTCTTCGTTTCTGACATACAGGACGAAATTCATTTTTTCCCTTTTGGACCCCCTCGTATTTTAGTCTTGTAACTTACAACAAAAGTAAAAACTCATCTTAGTAGATATTTTACTTAGAATCTAGTGGTGTAGTTATAATTTTAAAAAATATATATTTTTTGAAATATGAACCAAACATATGATTCTTTCAATGGAACACCCTGTATATTTTTATTCAATAAATTATAGCGGATAAGAGCTTTAAAAAAGTATATTACCTAATAGTTATTTTATATTTATAGGCCCTAAATTAATGCTTTTAATTTTAAAATTGAATTTTGCATAGTGGGCCATGATATAGACTTCAAAAAAAAAAAAAAAGAGCCCTTAGTTCATAATTTGTTAAAATTCCAGAGAATTATAAAAGTTTTAACTATTTTACCCCGCCCAGCACCCCTATTTACCCCATATTTTTTAAGTTGGTTCTCTTATTAATTATTTTAAAACTGAATATTTTGAATTTGCGTCAATGTGTTTATACTTAAAGCAATGTCCAAAATCAGTATATATAAATAATTTTTGGAAAAACATTCGATTTCAGCCAATTAAAATAACGAACATTAAAAATCAATTACCAAATTAAATTTAAAGGGTTTTGTTATGTCTGTTACGAAGACCAATTTGGGTACTACTTAAAGTTTAATTAAAAATGAAGTTGGAAATGAAAAATGGTTAATTAAAAAGCGGTCAGCAGCACTATAACGGGTCGTTATAGGATGCTTTTGTGGGTAATTGGTAAAAAAGCAATATTTTTAACTACAGAGTTGCGTAATAGGTGTAATGTTTTTTTACCATAATTTTCGAAACAAATTAATTGGTAAACCTTTTATGGTTGGTAATGGTTAAAAAGTTTAAGGTGTTTTCGTGATAAAAACCCGTACATAATACAATAAAATTTAGGCTCTTCTTGGTCTCAATATACATATTGTGTCAGCTCCATGCTTTTTATTACATTTCAGTGTCTGTCTAGCAGGTACAGATCAAAAAAATAACGCCAGCATGTAAACAAGTATCTCAGAAGATGATGCATCGGTTTTGCTTTATCGTTGCTTTATACCGTCTCTTTTCAGCGCATTCGCATAAATTGCTCATAGGTTTCGAAGTGGCACGACGTATATACAGTGTGTCTACGTAAGTTGGCGTCATATGGGAAACTTTTTTATTATAAATTTAACGAAATAAAGTTATTTTTCATAAAAAATTCTGCATGATTGAAAACCTAAAATACAATATTCAGATATCAAATTGTGCCAGTCATGTACGAGGTTTTATTTAGCCAAAACTGTAAATTTTGTTCAAAAGTATAAATTGTTGTAAAGAAAATATGCTTGAAATAAAAATAACTTTAAAATATTCAACTTTGTTTATTAAAAACAAAAAAAAAACAAAAAAAAAACTGCTAAAATTGTCAAAAAATTAAAGTTTGTACATTAGTGCATTGTACATTTTTTTAAATTTGACACTAAAACACTAAATTTAAAAAGTTTATTTAAAATTGTGCTATAAAATTTATTGCAGAAATGTACAACCCTAAATCCTTCATCACACTTTATTTTTAATGAAACCATTGTTTTTTAAAAGCGGATTTTTAGGTTTTTAAATGGGGTAAGTTTAAAGGGCCCAAAAAGGTGGTGCCCATTTGTAAATAAACAGGTTATATCTCGACAAATATTTATCGTACGGAAAATTTGGTCACTGATAAATTTTATTCATTAAAAACTACAAATTAGTACGGTAACATTTTTTTATCTCCGGTATTTTCGGAGCTATTTTAAAAAGACACGGACTAAACGACCGCCGGCGCGGCGGTTTGGATTAATTATAAGAAGAAGCGGTTTTTATATCTATGTGTATACAAACCGTCGAAAATTATAATTATTTTATTATCGGCGGTTTTTACTTATTTTATTAAAGGAAACTACCGTCCGGCGGTTTTTCTTAGAAAAACAATTAAAAACCGCCGAAAAATAGTTAAAGTTAATATAACCCTTATTTTGCGTGCCATAAGCGTTTAGCTTTTGTAGTTTTATTGTTTAATATTGTAGTTTAGTTAATAAAACCCTTTTAAAAAGCAAATTGGAGTAGTATATCGAAATTGGGACAGGCAAATAAAAATACTATTGTATTATTTATCCCAACGTTTCGTTGCTGGATTGCCACTTTATCAAGGGCCTATATTTAAAAAAGACACATTACAAAACTATTTCGTCACATTGACCCAATAATTTACAACACTAAAAAAACTTTAAAAAATATTGTCAGGCAGAAAAGGCGAAGAAATAACTCATCAGAATCATCGTCAGCATTAAAGTCAGCAATTAGATATATATATATATATATATATATATATATATATATATATATATATATATATATATATATATATATATTTATATAACTGAAAATTCATAAAAAGGGGAGAATTATTTTTCAAAAAATTAAATTATGAACAACAAAAAATATAGGTACAAATAGGATGTATAAAAAATTGTCAAGAAACAAAAAAAGAAAAAAAAGTTAATTATCTATCCCGGAGTTGAACCCTGGACTCGCCGCTTACGGGTCAACGCTCATACCACTTAAGCCATATAGTCTAAGATCCAAATAGAAAGCGTCCTTCATCCATTTGTTACCGGATAAAAACTGTTTTATATTAAAGATAGTATTTAAACAAATGTATTGGTATAGGGTTGCCTAAAAATTAGATCAAGGCTATTACCATTTAAAAAAGTAATTTAAAAAATTTATGAAAGACCCAGTATACTGTAATTTTTTTTATTGTACATGACAGTACTAATATATAAGTCCATTTTGTTTCTTCAATTTTATAAATAAAGCTGTGGTAATTTTTTAAATCTTAAACTTGAAAAATCTTTTTGGTGCATTCTATATTATTTAAAAATATAGGGGTTGCCAATATACAAGGTACATGTGTCAAAAATTTGGAGGTTGTTTTAAAAAATTATATATGGCTTTGACCTAATTTTTTAGGCAACCCTATGGCAATACCTTTGTTTTAATACTATCTTTAATATAAAACAGTTTTTATCCGGTAAACAGATGGGTGAAAGTCGCCGCCTATTTGGATCTCGTACTTTAGGGAAGAACTTAAATACATTTTTTAAATCTTATATTATGCTGCGTTTATGAATCCTTTATCTTGTAACTTTTTTTTCTTTTCCTGAGAATTTTAAATTTTGTTTCACCCTCAAAACAAGCATACTTTAATTGGTAATACTTTAGTTTAAGGTCTATAAAATGATTAGTTTATTTTTCTTGCCGCTAAAATACTTCTGGCTTTTCTTCTCCTAAAAGATGTATATACAATTTTTTTAACTTAAAGAGCTTCGACAAAATCTTCGTAAGTTTCAGACGTGTCTCCCAGTTTTATTTTTGTTTGTTGATTAATAATAAACATACTATTAAACAATTAAACAAATAATTACTAGGTTAGGTTAATTTTAACCATTTAGATGGATTTATAGACTGACGTTTTTGTTTCCGTTTTCGGTAAGAGATAAAACAAAAACTTTCCATTGGTCAATTTATAATATTTCTGTTTACCGATTCCATATACCATATCGAAAACCGAAACGTCAAACGGCGATTGGTGACGAAAACGTCAATCTGTAAATTTAGCTTTAATTGGTGGTTTTTAATGGTTTTTATAAGCAAAACCGCCGGACGGCGGCTTTTATCGATAAAAGGTAAAGACCGCTGATAATAACAAATAAATTAAAATTTTTGGCGGCTTTTATATATGTAGATATAAGAAACCGCCGGAGGGCGATTTTTTTTCTAAAATTAAACATAAACTGCCGGCGGTTCGTTTAGCCAGTGCCTTTTAAAAATAGGATAAAAAACAAAATTGTAAAAAAAATCCCTTAAGTTATTTTTTCTTTTTTATTGAAGGCAATTTAAATTGGCCAAACTTCTTGAACATATTATTAATACATATATAAAAATAACTGCGGAAAGGTAAAGGTTTATTTTAATTTGAAAGGTAGTTAAGAGGTGGATTTCATTATTTTGTAGAAAAAAATAGGGACTGTTCTGATTTTTATCGTAACTCACCTAATTTCAATGCTAAGGACATTTTTTAGGAAAGGGTCTAAATTTTTTTTTGTAATAAAAATCAGAGTATTCTTTAAAAACTGCAGTATTTTCCTAATTTGATTTTTCATTTGACTTTAAATCTATTAAATTTGGCATTTAAGGAAAAACAAAAGGTGAAAATAGTATATTTCCTAACTAGTGCTAAAAGTTCCACTCATTCGGAAAAGGCACTTTCAGCACGTGTTAGAAACGCTATTTCTTCTACGAGTGTTTGGAAAAAGTCAACCTAAACAACCACCTGATAATATTTACTTTTACCATTACTGCTTATTATTATCAATAACATTAATCGTAAAAGAACAATTGGTAGCATTTTGCAAATGAATCGCAGAGGCAAGTTGTTGTGGGTAAGTAACGGAGATTGCCGTTGAGGTGCAATTGAACTGGTCATCGTTACAGGTAACAGAGACACATTGTTGCTTGCAAGAAGACGGTACAATGGGCTTTGAGTGCGTTTTGCTGTGTTCAAAGGTAGATGAATTTTGGGATAATATTTTGTTTGATAAGTCCGTCTTAAAACTGGTAGAGCTTTCTAAAAGCCTTCTGCAGCAGATGATGACTTTCAACCTCCAGGTCTTTTAATATTCGTTATGCCTTCACCAGAATTAGCTAACATTGTAGCTGAGGAACGGCGAAAGCTATGTCCCGTGTAAAGTTCTGGGTTGGGAAGACGTAAATAGGCAGCTATTTCAAAGGGCATCTTGCCAAAATAATTTATGTCTATGCACTGGACAGTAAAAGCCAATTTTTTGTAATTAACAAAAAATCTTTTTAGTGGTGTTTCGGGCTTTCGTAAACTAAAATACTTTCTATTCAAAGCTAGATATTTTCCATTTTCAATTTCCTCGGAAATGACAAAACTTCGGCTAGAACGCTTTTTGGAGTCTGGAATATTTACAATTAAAAGATTCCCCTTATCGTCAATATCATCAATGCTAATTTTTATCAATTCTTCTCGACGACACGCACCAGCTAGTCCAAAAATTGTAACTACCTTCATCGCTAGATAGACATCATTTGGAGAATCATTATTACATTTTGATGTTTCATCTTTCGAGAAATTTTTGGCCTTCTTGGGTCTAAATCTCACATTTTGCTTATTCAAAAATCATGTAACTTTGAGATATTTGCTTAAATCCCTATTCTTTTCGATCTTTTTAACATGAAATACCTTAACCATAAGATATTGGGCTTACATGTTTTAGCAAGTTCCGCAAAATATGCCATAAAAGCTTCTTCTTTCATACTTTTGATTTTTTGCTCGCCACACCAGCTTGTAAATGATGTATATTCTTTCTCGTACCTGTGCTTCGACTTGGACGGCAACAAATCTAAATTTGCTATTTCGGCTGCTTTTAGAATGGATTCAGTTAATTCCTCGTCAGAAGACAAAAGAAGATTTAAATAGCCACATTTTAAAAGCTATAGCACATAAGTAAGTCTAATTTCTTTAAAAAATTTCTTGAAATACCTTTTTAATGGTGATGTGTTCAAAAATATTAGACTTTTAAGTTTACTAATTATTAAATTTTTTGCTGTTTTATGTTTAAAAGTAGCCCAAAATTTAGAAAAGAATATCTAAGAATCTATTCAAATATTTGGCTTTTTATTAAACTTTTGATTAACGCAGTAAGCATAATTCCTCTTTAAATCAACTGAATAAAATTACAACGGAAATCAATTACTGAATTCTAATTAGAAAGCGTGGTGGTTATAGCAGCTGATTTAATTTATTGCCATTTGGCTAAAAGAGATCTTAAATATTGAAAAAGACTTTTTATATAATTTAGATAATTAAATACACCTTTTTGCCCTATTATTTACTGGGAGTATTATTTTGGGGGAGGGTAGGTGGACCGGGCTTACAAGAAAATCGACTTTTTATGCAAATTCCAAATTGTCTTAAAAAATTGTTTTATTTAAATAAATAATATAATAATAATTAATTTTTGGCGCGGGCGCGACGACTGACTTTTAAGATAAAATAATTTGAAAATTCCAGCACGCCCATGAAAAATGTGCAACGGAACACAAAAAATGTTACTTACTTTACGCTAACTTAACCAGGCTACTTAAATTTAATATTTTTAAGTCGGTGCCAGGCTTTTTAATAATAAAAACTATAGAGGTAAAATATTTGAACCAATTGTAAAAGTCCTAGGAATTTATCAAAAATTGTGGAATATGGTATTTTATATAAGTAATATATTGTGAACACCTAGTATAAAAAAAGTATACATTTTGGGAATTTTAAAAATATACATTTTTGGGAAATTTAAATTTTAATTGGGTTACTTAACATTGGGAAATTTGGTACATAAAACAATACGTGAGGTGTCAAGGTTTAAAAAGTATAAATCAAACAATTTTCTAGGTTACTCTTATAATAATAAAACAAAAACATTAAACAAGCTGAGTCGCCTAGAAACGCAAAACAAACACTGAAAAAATTGATATTTAAAGAGAACAAAATTTTTAGAATTATTTATCAGATAAGAAGTAGTTAGTAAAGTCAAGCACAAAGTTAAAGTTTTAGTTAAGTCCCGTACGGGCTATCCCTAGGGATATGCCCGTACTAAATTTATTTAGTCAAATAAGTTAAGTTGGGTTTTAAAAATGCAAAGTTAGTTTTGATGGTCCATCGGTCTCATGGTCCCAAGAAGATAGTTCCATATGGTACATTTGCCCAGTGACGAAAAGTGACCCTATATATATGTATATATCAAAATCTACGTCACAATATTTATAAAATTTTATTGTTTTACAGCTTTTTGTTTTTAAAAATTAAAATACAAATAATGTAATGCAATATTTTTCTTATATGAATAAAAAAAACCTTTTTTTTTATTTTACCAAAATACCTGTTAAAGATTACTTTTAAGGCAGAACTCGTGTGACATTTTATGCAATCACGTTATAAACTTGTCACGTTATTCTTTACTCTGTAATAAAAAAATAATATGTTTATAATTTTTCTTAAAGCCAAAACAAAACAAAACAAAAATATACTTACTTGCCATTTTATGAGGCATAAAGTTATTTTACATTTCATTGACTACAGTAATCCTGATGGCCATTTTATTGCCTTTAATGGGTTTAATGTTTAAAATGCCTATTTTAAGGGTGTATTAATATTACAACTTAAGAGACGCCAAAATATTTTTTCCAAATACTTTTAATAACAAGTTTGAATAGCTAAATTTGCGTATTAAACGCCTCACACCATGCGTCACAAAGTGCAGCGATCTACGGACAAAAACCTAATTATCAGTTTTTTAGCATAGGTAATATTCTTAGTAAAAAAGGTACTTAATTAACAAAATATTTATATCCTAAAATTATAAATTTATATGTTTACGCATTATTAAAATTTATTGCTTTAAAGTATAGGGAAATTGCGGATAGTATATTAACACTCATATAAGTTACGATTTTTGAATAAATTGCAAAAAAATTTACTAAAAATCAAACTTTGTTTCTATGATTTTTTATGATAAAAGTAACAAATATGTTCAAATATCTAAATAATTACATTTTAAGAATCTAAGTATTTGATGTCCATCAATTCGTTTTTCTTAATAAAAAAATAGTGCAAATTTCTAATTATTTTTTGTTTTGTTCAGGCAAATTCACTAAGCTATAAAAAAATAAAAAAAGTAAATTTGCACTTTTTTGCTATTTTGTAGCAAACTTATTGTAGATTAAGGTTTTTATACTTAAATTTACAATTATTTCCAACACTTCTCAAAACAGATCGTTTTTACTCCTACGGTATCTGTTTTGAACCTTGGGTTTCTGCAATACGATAAGAAAAATAGAGCTCATTTTAAATTTTTTAACACCGAAGATCCTGATAATTAAAAAGTAATTAGTACAACTTGTCAATTTAATAATAATTTTTTAATATATTTAATGATATACAGGGTAGGACAAGAAGTACTATATTTTTACATGCAACAACCTGTGTACTGTATCACCACTATAAAGATCGTCTAAAGAGCTTAACAAAAATACCACATTTGTTATGTTCGTCTGTATTACTTTTAGATATAGTACGGGAAATGAAACATTTCACCTGGAAATTTTTTGGTCCTGCATGAATTAAGTTAAAATTTTACCAGAAGGTAGGAAATATCCCAAAAAACAAACCTATGTTGAACCGAAGGGTGCCAAAACCCTGGGGGTGATTGCAACTCCCCTGGGGGTGGAACTTTTAAAATTACAGTTTAACAACTGAAATCGATTGAAAAAGTGATTTTAAACAAAAAATGTTTCTTTAATTTTTTCGTAAAACCAATACTTTTCAAGTTGTTCGCAATTGAATTTAATTATTTTTCAACAAAACAAAACACGTTTTTAATGGGGTTTTGGCAAAAAACTCAAAAATTATTTATTTTATTAAAATTCCTGTAAAAAGGAAAATTGTAAAGTTTGAACAGATAAACAAAATTGTTTTATTATAATTTTTCTACGACCAACACGAATCAAGATACGGGGTATTAGCAGTTAGCTTTGTTCCTTACATGTAATATTTTTAAGTTTAAAGTCAAATACCGGGAAAAATTTGCATTCTTTCAGGAAAACTCATAAAATCTCTTTTAAAGTACCTAAACAGACCTTTCTTTTATTTCAAAAACAGATTTTTTTTATAATAAAAATTAAGTGAGTTATGATAAAAATAAGATCAGTATCTAATTTTCACTACGAAAAAATCACTTAAAACGACCCCCTAATTACCCCCAAAATAAAAATGACCTTTTTTCTTTTGCAGTTCTCTTTAAACATATATTAGTAATACGTCAAAGATGTTTGGCCAATTTTAAATGCCTAATTTAAGAAAAATTGAGCTTAAAGTGAAAAACGATTTTTCTCAAGTTCATAATTTTTATCTTTTTTTCTAAATAACTTTGAAAATACTAAAGATAACAAATAAATAATGGAGTTTTAAAATGCAGTTTTTTTAATGACTGCAATTTTTTTGTCACATATGTTGGAGGCGTCCCCGTTCCCAGTGACCCTTGTGAAAGGCGTCCCGTTCCTCGAAGAAGAAATGTGTGGTAAATGACACAGACAGGGAAAAATGTATTGCGTAGCGTAGCTGCAACAAGCTAGCAGCGTAGCTACAGGAAAATGAAGATAAGGTGTATCTTCAGTTTTTGAAATATGGCTTAATGGGGTTAGCCAGAGTTGATGAAGAACAATATGGAAAAATAGTTATTTGCGTTGAAGTTGTTGTGTTACGTCGTAAAGACGGAGTTTAGAAGCAGCATGAGGCTGCATTAGCACTGGAAGGCGCAGCTCTAAGAAGAGCCCTAAAGTAATGGTCTTGAATGGTGGGGTACAAGACTATCTAGCGGCCCTGAGGAAGCTCAGGATATGAGGAAACTAGCATGAAGTTGCAGTAACCTGATGTGGAAGAAGAAAATGGGAGTGAAAGGCAGACACTGGTATGTGGAGAAGAAGTACGGGACAAATGGCCCATGGAACGCACCATCATGGACATGGACAGGCAGGCAAGGTGGACACATTACGATACAACAAAGGAAGGACAATCTAGGACAGTATGTTTTTGTAAAGTGTTTAGGTAAAACTGTGATGTTTTTAAACTATTGGTATTTTTTTGTTGTTTACTAACTAAAATATATATATATATATATATATATATATATATATATATATATATATATATATATATATATATATAATAATAATAATAATTATTATTATAATTATTATTTAATATGCAGAGAAAAGTCGCCTAAAAGTAAAATTTGATAATAACTCTTTTTTTAACCCACCGTATATGTAATATTAAGTTATGAAAGCTTTATTTTTATGATATACAATAGACGGGAAAGGTCAAGACAATTTCTAATAATGCAGAGCTAGCTAGTTTCAAATTAACATTTTTTATTTACCAAGTCAGATGTTTTTGTATAGTACATAATATGTAGTAAAGTTAATGAGTAATAACACTATGTATTTAAAGTGTTTTATATAGGAGGTATAGAATTTAGGCCACTTTTCTCAAAAAAAAAAAATCTTAACCATTACAACTATATTTAAATAAAACTACTTAGAAAAAATCTCAAATTTAGAAATTACTCTGTTAACAATAGAAAAAAATTTAACAATTTTTTTATGATCAATGACAAACCTTTTAATTTTTAGAAAAAAAGAAAAAAATTGGATTAGAGGCTATTTGCACATTTTTTTTTCATTAAAAAAAAAATTTAGATAAAACTTTTATTGATGTTTTTAAAACTTCGGAAAGTTACGCTTATTTACGGTAATTTACATAATAGGTAAAATATTGTTAGATTTTTAAATTATATGGAACTATCGTTTTCGGTAATATTTCTATTTTTTTAAGGGTTCAAAGTAAATTTGGCTCATTTCTAATAGCGTTGTGGGTCCAACGCTTTCAGGAAAAGGGCATATGTGAACACCCTCTATAGGGGGTATATGGGTTTAAATAATTATATAGTGATATAATAGTGAAAGGTTTTTTATCACCAAACAATAACAGAATCTAGGTCCTATTATTTTATTCAGTGTCAACAACGTGCTAACGCACCAAAATACTGAGTTCAACTTGATATATATACAGGTCTGGAAAATCGTTATCGAACCATTGGGATTAACAAGTGGAAAAAGAGAAAGCGATCTTGCCTTAAGATAGAGAGTAACGGAAAATAAGATATTCCCCGATGTTTCAAATGCAATGATGCCATATGTATGTATACGCCCACTTTCCTGCAGTAGTCGGGCACATCAACGCCGGTCACCGCGGCCGGCGTCGCCGGGCCCGAGCATTTGATTTGGAGAGAGTTCAGTTGCAAGCTGTTTGGGGTATTGCAAACTGCGGCGCTTTCTTTTTAAAATGTTGGTTTATACCGTTGAACAAAGAGTTCAATAATTATGAAGTGGTACTATGCTGGTAATTCAGCAGAAGAAATTAATCGGGAGATTTGGTTGTCCAGCTCAACGCCAGGGAAGTTCAACAATTTTTAGGAGTTACGTTTCCAAATCGTATAATCAGCGGAAGAGGTACCATAAAATGGCCTCCTAGATCACAAGATCTGGCACCAAATGATTTTTTCTTTGGGGACACGTTAAGCAACAAATTTATAGGTATCGTCATGAACGTGCAAATGACTTGGATGAACTCCGCCTTAGTCAGGTTCTTATAGGCATAACACCTGAAATACTTAAAAACACAAAACCCGAATTTTATAACAGGTTGGGATATTGTCTTGCACAAAATGGTTCTCTGTGAGAACCTTATAAACTAAGATTTTAAAAAGTTTTTATAAGAAATTTTGTTAGAAATACTTTTGTGTTTTTAATTTTTTAGGATTATATTTTTATTTTTAGAATTATTTCTTTATTCTTTCTTTCGGGATTTCTTTAAATTCATCAAATATCAAAATATTTAATAGTTACGTAAATTTTTTATCCAAATATGTGAAGCAGTAACATCCTCCATGCGTGCAAAGAAGCAACTTCGTGTAGAGGTGTGACTGCGATCGCAGTCGCTGCTACCAATCACCGGTTATTAACAAATCATTTTGGTAGCTGCTACTTGCGCCTGGCGATCGCAGTGAAAAAATCACTCTTTAATATTCGCAGTTCGCAGAGGTGGCGCTGCCCGTAACCACAACATTAAACGGCGACTGCGATCGCGGACGGTGATTGTGATTGCGATTCAGTGATTCTAACCTCTTTCATTTATGTTTATGGTGATTATGCATGTTTACGTTAGTGAAACGGGATGCGAATTGGCTTGCTTACCGGATGAAAACTATTTTTTTTATCAATTTGATTTGTTAATAAATCTATCGCGAATGGGTTGCTCAAAAAATATGATCAAAGCTATAAATGTTTATAAAAAAATTAAGATATTTGATATACTTCGTGTAATGTCCTTTTTTTTTTATATACATTTACTTATATGCTAATGCAAATCAGTAATTAAATTATATGTATATTAAATGACAGAATGTATTTAAAAATGATATATATGTTGTCTTCATTCAATTTTAACAAGGTTAACTATGACTTTATTTATGAAAATTTAGCATGTTTCCGTAAAGAGTGATAATATCACAGTTTTCAGTAGCAGCTACTTTTAGATAGCAGTAACAGCGATCACCGATATCAAAAAATCACTGTTAAGCCCACCGCTAACTGCGTGCTCGAGCTCCGATCAACCATAAACAAAGCGAGGGCGTTGGCGCAGTGGTGGGGGAGAAAGCAAGGGGAACGGGAGGGGAAACACCTCATTCTGTTTCAGTCGAACTCATGTGATTTAGGAATCTTCCTTCTCTTCGGCAATATGTTTCCGCCCACTCTTTTGTGCCGTAGCAGGAGACGAAATCCAGACGAGAGCGACTGCGGTACGTACATGTCGAGTACAAGGTTGCCGACTTGCCTTAACTTTCAGGGTAAAATTAAAATAATAATAGTAATAAAAATGTTATTAAACCTTTTTTACTTTATTTTTGTGATTTTAGAATGTAATTGTATAATGTACATTTAATTTTTAAAATTTAAGGACTTTCAGGAAACATAAAAATATCAATTTAGGGCCTTTTGAACTAGGTTTGGGGACAGATTTTTTCGGAGTCGGGTCGACTAGAATCCTTTAAAATTTATTTTTACTGGCAAGTCGTTTGCTGTGTTGCAAACTGCTGCTGATCCTGCTTAATTTAGATTTTTTTAAGTTTTGGTCAATATCGTTGACAAAAAGTTCAAATTATTAAGTAGTACTATGCTGGTAATTTAGCAGAAGAAATAATTAGGAGGTTTGCATTATAGGTTTGGTCTTGTACCAGCGAAAAGTACAACTTTTGAAATTATTATAAAAGTTTGAAACCATCGGCTGTTAACGAAATTGTAGGAAGTGCATGTGTAATGATGAGGTGCCACTTGCACCTCCATTAACTAAGAAACGACAAGTCTGTGATACTGCTGCATTTCCGCCCTTTTTTAAAAATTTCCGTCCCGCAGTATTGCGCCCTGGTGCCTTGCACCACCCGGTAGCATATCACCTCAAATGCTTGAAAACCAAAGAGAACCGAATTTAATAAATTGAAATATTGTCTTGCTAAAAATTGTGGTCTCTTTCAGAACCATAATAATAAGATTTTAAAAAGAGTTTCCACATTGTATAAACATTTCCGTTAGAAATACTTTTATGTTCTTTTTATTTTTTTAGAGAATATTTTATTTAAATTTACTTCTTTTTTTTGTTAAAACCCAAATGGCAAAAAGAATTATGCTTCTAACTTTCACCATGCTACTGAATACCATCAGTGTGGCCAGGTGGGTTACGATAAAAATCCCCCGCGTGGTTCCAAAAAATCACTTTTTTGGGATACTTTAGAAAAAATCCCTGTGATTTAAAGCCACATTTGAGGGCCGCCTTTTAATAGTCAAAAATGTATTTTCTACGCCAAAGAAATTGACAACCAAAAAAAAAAAAGGTTTACGTAAAAATCGAGAATTTTAAGTAAAAAGTAAGTAAAAGTAATGATTTGTTTACAACTGACATTAATTTCATGATATTTATGTCAGATAGAAATTCTAGCTGTGTACACGGTCAAAAATGTTGTCTGATATAAATTTTTGATTGTTTACACTAGTCAGAATTTTTATCTGACGTAAATATCATGCAATAAAAGTAAGATCAAAACGTACCTTTAAAAATGTTTTTATACTACCTTCCAAATCGTTAAAAATCCCCGTTTTTACTTTAAAAATCCCGTTTTACCTTGTCATCAAAAATCCCCGAAAAAGTCTCTGGCAACATTGTTCAATACCCGAACGCTGCAAGTTCTTGATACGCAAAACGAAAACCGTCGGCACCAGTGTCCTAATAGGGGAGTACGTTTGGATGTAAGCAAAGAGAACGGGGAAAAATTTGTGCATCGACAACATCGCATCGTCTGTTTCAGTCGAACTTATGTGATTCAGTATATTCAGAAATACTCTCTTTCCACTTGGGGAATTGCAAAGGGCGAATGAAGATTTTCCACACCTGTATACCGAAACTGTACTAATAACGGAGAGAAAAAGATTAGAAAAATATTTGATAAGAAGTAGGTAGTAGAAGTGAAGTCAAGTATAAAGTTAAAGTTTTAGTTGGTACGGACTACCCCTAGTGGGGGGTATGCCCGTACCAAATTAAGTTAGTTGATAAAATGGAAAGTTAGTTTTTGTCCACCGGTCTCATGGTCCAAGAAGATAGTTTCATATGGTACATTAGTCCCAGTGACGTAAAGTGGCCTTATGTAATTCCAAAATTACATGTCACAATATATTTTCTGTAAAGTGAATATTTGGCCAGATGTAGTCGTTTAAAACCTCTATTTACGAATGAGCTCCACCTTTTTCAAGCCCTTTAAATTCGCCCTATTGAAAAACCAAGAGATCATAATAAAATTTACTTACACAGCCATGTAGCTCTTAAAAAAGCCACAAAAACTTTTTAAAAGAATTTCCCAGCATTAAAAATGAAGAAGTTACGTTAAAAAACCCAAATTCATACAGTTCACTTCCTACATAATATTTTTAAAATTAGTCATTTTAAATTTGTTAAACTTTTAAAAAGTATTATTAATACATTCAAAAGAGGAAAGGTAAGCTTTAAATAGGCAGGTTGTTAGGAGGTTGTTTTAAATGATTATATCGTAGGAAAAAATGGTTACTAACCCTATTTTTATCATAACTGACTCAATTTTCGTGCTAGAGACTTATTTAGTTTTAAAAAATAGTATGATTATGTTTTTAAAAAAGATTTGATAAGTTTTTCTTGAAAAATGCATAATTTTCCCGTTATTTGACTTGAATCTATCAAATTTTGCATTTGACAAAAAAGCTAGCAATTAACGCTTCGTATCTTGGTTCGTATTGGTGGTAGAAAAATTATTATAAAATAATTTTGTTTGTCTTTTTAAAACCTATGATTTTACTACCACAGTTTTTTTATAAAAATGCATAATTTTCGAGTTGTTCGCGAAAAACCCATTAAACCGTCGGATTTTCTCGTCAAACAATTGTTACTTTTAATCGCAAATACCTTTTAAAATATTAGTGTTGTGAAAAAATGTATGGAACATTTTGTGCTTCGAAACACTTTTTAACTAATTTCCGTGGTTAGAATATAATAAAAAATATCAACCCTTAGGGGGTGGCAACGACCCCTCAGGTTATAGCGCCTTTCGGTTCGATATAGGTTTTGATCCCTGGGCTTTTCCCTACCGTCTGTTAAAATATCAAGTTCATCTATGCAGGACCAAAGAATTGCCAGGTTTAACCATTTTTGAGCTTCATTTCCTGTACTATACTTTTGTCCAACAGTCCCATAAGCTCGCTGCACTGTGCGTCGTGTTTTTTCCTGCTAATACAATTTTGGGACTTACTTATCCTTCTTAATATCTTTCGTATGTTCGTATGTTTTGGTGCTACCAACTTTTTTATTGGCTCAGATAAAAAACAAATGGTAAAGGTCTGCTTCCAGTTTTGTTTTTTGTATAAGTTTATTTATTTTTACACACAAAAAAATGTCGTTTATTTAGGCAGTTTGAAAAAAATACATATATTTTTCTTATTTGTAAGTGATATTCTTGAAAACATCTTTTTAGGACAATCATGAAAATATATTCAGTCATGTAAACATGATTTTTTTAAGTTACAAATATTAATGCTTTCTTTGTAGATATTATTTACTTAACGCCATTATTTAAGTTTAAATTTGTTTTATGTAGAAACAAGAAATATTACTTTAGCTTGTTTAAAGATATTCTAGTCTTTCCGTAAGAATATGTTTTCTTAAAATCCTATTATTCTTTATTTAAGACAAATTGTGCCTTATTTAAAGAATATACAGCATGGACGTAAGTTATCACCTCCTGCTTAGTTTTGTACCATGAATTATTTCTTAATAAAATTTGGATATGACAAATAGGAAAATATAAACTTCTTTATGACGTAAAAATAATAGTTGCAACAATCAATATAGCTAATGAGTGCCATCTTAGGAAAAAATAAATAGAAAGGAAGGTTGTGTAGCACATCATTCTAAAGCTCCTGACAAATACTTTATAACCCTTGAATATAAAGTCAATACCTTTACCAACAACAAAATGTCGGCACTTTCAAATTTGTGGCCACACACACACAATTTCCTAACTTCTATGAAGAATTACAACTTTAATGAAGTATGGCCTAATAAAATATGAATTTATATCATGATTAGTGTATCAATATTTTAATTATAAAAAATTTAAGCTTTTATACTTTACTTTAGAACAAAACAAAATATATATATTTATTCTTACCTCCTTTTGTGCCATTTGTGGCCATAGTAAATATCATGTGCTATTTAAGAAAATAATTTTAATATTCACACAATTTATTATAAAATATCATTTTGTTTTTAATTTACTTTAACAAAATACAATACAAAGGCATTCTAATCTATGAAAAAAAATGAACCAATAAAAAATTTGTTCTAAATTAAATAATTAATTTTTTAAAGTAAAACAAAAAAGATAAAATAAATCTGTTAGCAAATTCTCTGTTTTAATTTTCGAAACAAACCTAGGAGCGGAAGTAAGTCATAGCTAACTTATTTCATTTTGGACATACAGAGTGTCATTTTCTCAATTTGGATAAATAGTTTATATCCTCCCATTGGTCATACCCAATTTTAGGGTACAAAAGTTAGCAGAGGTTGGCAGCTATTTACGTCCACACTGTATACTGTACAGGGCATCCGAATTATTGGTACACAAAAAACCACAGAGTCCTTATTGCAAAATATAAAGATTTAACTAAATATACCTACATACATATACAGGTTAAGCTAAATAACATAACACATAGGCAATGTGAGGAAAAGAGACAATCTAACTAAATTCCGGCATGTAAACATGCGTGACTAATACTGCTTGTTTTGTTATTCTATTACTCGCCGATGAACCAAAACGGCTTGCTCAAGCAGTATGTACCTTAAAGTTAATAGTAAAAATACAAGGTGTTTACATAAAAAAATGTATTTATAATTATTAGGTATTTTTATTTTTAAGAAAATCCATATTCTTCCTGAAGAATTTTATTTCATGTCTAAAAATAGCTTCCATTTAGTCGTAACTGGACCATACTACCAAAAAAATTAAAAAATCCTTTTGGTGTTTCGCCTCATTAAACAAAAGCATACAATATATTCGTAAAATATTTAATATTACATGTCAAATTATATTAAAGCTCACAAAAGAATCATTTAATTTTACAAACTCAACTGATTAAATTAAAATTATAATTAGTGTGCGTAATCGTGCTGACACCAGGGTCTATTTAAAATAAAGCTAAATTTTAAAATTTAAAATAAATGGCAATAAATTTAAATAATACACTAAATTGCATTGGCAATTGGTTTCTTGTTAAACATTTTTTAAATAATATATTAACTTAAACAATTTTTTTCAACTAAAAATAATTAATAATAATAAATAAATATAAAGCGTTCTATTATCAAAAAACTGGACAAATTAAATATGTTTTATTATTTCTCGCAATACTTAAAAATACTTACTCTATACTAATATACAGGGTGTTTCTAAATAAATGCGATAATACGAGGGAATTCCTTGTACTAAATAAAGGGTAGTTTGCTTTATTACCATAGGGTCAAAAGTTAACCATTAGGGAGATATCGTGTTACAAAAATGACAAAAAACTAAGGTTTAAATTTTTAATCTCAAAAACAAAACACGCTAGAATAATGAAATGTTACGAAAATATTGCTGATATAAAAGTACACGTTTTATTTTTTTACTTCTTTAGAATAAATGAAACTGGTGGAAATAGACTACCTCTATCGTTCTTGCTAACCAAATTTACAGAGGCACTTACGCAATAACCTTAAAAAATATAAATTTGAATAGACTGGTTTATTTATTACCTTTTTGACCCCTTTATTTGTTTCGTTACACATAAGAATAAACAAAAAATGTAAATTGTAAAGTACCGGAACTGGGAAATTTATTTTATATAAAAATCTATCTGCTGTCACCTGTTGAGGTATTTGTAATATGTCTTTATTAGACATTACTTAATAGACATTTTCTTGGTTAATTCTAAGCGAACTACCCTTTATTTTGAACAAGGAATCACCTTGCACTTGTTTTCAAACACCCTGTAAATAGAGGTTAGGTTTGTAACTTTGTTTGTTTGTAGCCGATAGTCTTCGGAAATACTATACTATACCGATCATAAAAATTCTTTCACAGTAAGAAAACTACACACACTATTCTGGAGCGTTATAGGCTATAATTTATTATGATTAAACAAAAAGTAAAAACAAAATAAATGGCGTATGTATGTTAAGTCAGCGGAAATATTATAGACTGGCTCTAAATGAATTCCAGAAGTAAACGGTGCGGTGATTCAGTGGTAGAATGCTCGTTTCTATTTTTTTATTATTAAAGTGTAACGGGTCGGCTAGTTCCTTTAAAAAAATACACCTTAAAAGTATCGGTTCTTGGGGGAATATATTAGATGGGGTTATACGGGTTATGACTTCCCCACAAAAAAATGTATGATACAAAATTTTGTGAGAAAATTCTAACTAAAAAAATGATTTACCTTTTATCACACATTAAAATTGGCGTTTTTCTACATCGGTTATTTTTGTCCTATTTAGTTCTCTACATATGGAAAACTTTTTAATATTAATTTTACGAAAAAAGTTATTCTTTATAAAAAGTTCTGCATAGAGTAAAACCTTAAAAGCTATTATTAGATATTTATATTTTTTAGTGCTTTACGAGGTATCTTAAAACATGAATCTTGTTCAAGAGGAAAGTACCCTTATTTTTGAAAACATCGAAAATAATTATTAAAAAACAAGTTTTTTTATAATAAAACGATGAAAATTTAAATTTGCACATTTGAAAATACCTATTTTAAAATGTAATATCTAAAAAAGCTTTAAAACTGTCAAAACAGTGAAAAGTCACAGAAACTTACTTGTTATCGCATAAAAAAATTAAAGAAAAACTTTTTTCCTTTAAATAAATAAGCTAGCATATTTAAAAGTTATTTTTAATTTTAAACATTTTAATTTTTGATATTTTTAAAAAAAGGGGAAGTTTCCTCATAAATAAAATTCACGATTTTTGAGATACCTCGTATACTACTGAAAAAATGAATATCTAATGATTGCATTTTAGGTTTTAGATCATGCATTTTATAAAGAATAACTAATTTTCGTTAAATTAAAAACTTTTCCATATGTAGAGAACTAAGTACTATGGCCACAAATGGATTTCATATGCTTTATTTGTGGCCATGGCCTTTTTTATATTTTGGGTTATTTTTGGTAAATTTATTTTATTTTTACTTTCCAATAGGTTGGTAAGATAGTACAGAATAAAAACATTTAAAGAAGATTATAACTTTTAACAAAATTCAAAAATTTTCCTACTAGTGTCTTCTGCAGATGCTTATAATAAGTGATGAAAATTGCCTGGGTACAACACGCATCTCATACATGTTTAAAATTTTACTTAAACTATTTTTTAGAAGTAGTGAACACAGTTCACAATGTGCCAAGATATTAAAAACCCCATAAATATACTACATAACATAGTAAGAACTAAATGTTTATTATTTACTTATAAATCTTGCCACAAATGGTACAGTGGCTATGGATGGTACATCTACCCTATGTATTTTGTTTATGGATGGTTACCAGAAACTTTAAGTTAAAGCTGCTGTAGTTACTGAATTTAGTACAAAACAAGTGTTACAGTACCCTCGATGGGCCCCTAAGTTGTGGCTTATTTGTTTTTACAACTTAAGAGTGATTTTTATCTACATAATAAAATATTAACTTTTTAGATCTTATAGACCGCTTTCTATGTCTTTTTATTTCTAAGTTTATCAGTCTATTTCTTGAAGATAGTTACCATCTGCTGTATACAGTGTGTCTACGTAAGTTGGCGTCATATGGAATTTTTTTTATTATTGATTTAAAAAAAGTTATTCTTTATAAAAAGCTTGGCATGGTCCAAAACAGCAACCATAAAATATTAAATTGTATCAGTCATCTACGAGGTTTTGCCAAAAATGTAATTTTTGCTTATAAGAGTAACGTACCTGTATTTTTGCTAATAACAAAAAATATTATAAAGAAAAGATGTTTAGAATTAAAAATTACTTCTTAATATGCAATTTTGTTTAAATAAAAAATATATATATTTTTTATTTTTTTTTCCGCGATAATGGTAAAAATTTAGGTTTGTCTATAGTTCACTACATTTTATGATTATAAATATCATAGAACAGTTTTAAATACACTTTTTAAATTTATTGTTAATAAAACAAAAATAAGGAACCATGCAAAAATGTGCAAACTTAAAATATCTTGATTTTTCCCATTAAAAAAATTATTTTTTTTGTAAATTAACAAAATTGCAAGATGATTTCTTTTTCTAAAATTATTAATAAAAAAGTTTCCCATATGACGCCAACTTACGTAGACACACTGTAGTAATCCTTACATTACGATATTCTAATCACAAAGCCTATTACTGTTTATCTACTTTCCCTGTGTTCTCAAAGTTTGCTTATTAATCTCGCATGATTTAACGAAACCACATACACGATGTTTTCATTATCTACTTTATAATAACTTGGTATTTCTTAGATTGGAAAATCTAATGTACCTTTTATTATTTTCGGTATTCCTACCACACACTTCTTGAGGTAAAATACAACGATCAAAAGCAATCTACCTTTACTCTAAAATATTTTAAAAACGGTTGCTCGTATCGATAATAAATAAATAGGGTACATGTACCATTTGAGACCACTTTAGGCAATTTCTAACTTCTATAAAAAATTAAAGAAACTTAAATAAACTATGGCCCAACAAAACATAAATTATTACTATTATGAGTGTATAAATATTTAAATTATAAAAAATTTGGGCCTTTAAACTTTACTTTACTACAGAAAATTTAATAATTTTTAATTTCACCTCGTTCTGTACCATTTGTGGCCATAGATGCACCATTTGTGGCCAGTGGTTTGCACCATTTGTGGCCATAGTAAATATTATGTGCTATTTAAGGAAATATTATTCTTTACACAATTTATTTTTAAAATATAATTTTGTTTTTAATTTACTTTAACAAAATACAATACAAAGACATTCAAACCTATAAAAAAAAATATTAAAAATTTGTTGTAAACTAAATGATTAATTTTTTAAACTAAAAAGAGATAAAATAAATCTGTAAGCACATTCTCTGTTTTAATTTTCGAAACAAACCTAAGGGTTCAAGTAACTCATAGCTAACCTAATTCGTTTTGGATTTACACAGTGTTTATTACATTTTGTCAATTTGGGCAGGCACTAATAACTTTCTTGATATTAGAGATAGAAATAAGATGTAAGTGGCAAAGTTTTAGGAATTTTTACGTAGAATTCAGTGGCGCACCTAAGTTTTTTTCCGTTAACTGTTTTTAAAGTTATAACACAAACCTGTTTATTTTCTAAATGAAATACCTTGTTTATTGAATTACTACTAAAAAAAGGTGGAAGAGTTTAAAGAATATATTCCATTTGATATCTGTTTTTTTAATCGTTAAAAAATGTAAGCATATTATACCCAATTTGTAACGGTAGTTTTCCGCGGTTTTGGAAACCCACAGTTCTTCACGCGTTCGGGTATAAATAAAAAAAGTAAAATAGATCTACTGTCAATAAAATTACAAAATATACAAATACTACCGGATTTGGACTCCACTTCATTGGTTTAGTCGGAAACAAGGTACGGGACGATTTTTAGGTTGGCGCATGAGCAGTACGGATTTTTAAACAATAACGGTGTATGAAATATAAACTAACATTATCCGTTTTACGGTTTTATTTCAAAAATTTTACTATAACGGTTAAAATATATAGTACTTAAAGTTATTACCTACAAATTCTGT
>JACEGR010003844.1:0-97287 GCA_014170235.1 Listronotus bonariensis | reverse complement strand
GTAAATTCCGGTTTCTGCGCGCACCAGTTCTACCGACTATTTTGACCGTAGAGCTAGTGGAAATGTTGGCTTCGAATGGGGAAAGAAACAGCTGTTCAAACATCAATAATTTTAAAAACCCAAAATATTTATAATTTAAATTACCTGACACAACGTTCCACTTTAGTTTTTGCCCCAGGTTCCCTGCTGACCTAGCTACTTCACAGTGTGACGGTCAAAATTATTGTAATTAAAACTAAATTAATAATATTGTGGTAAGAAATAAATTCCACGAAAACGGTATGTATGTATTATTAAATATTAATTGGCTTTTAGTTAAACTATATTTATTAGAGTTAAATAAACTTTTATAATAATAAACCAGATACCAATAAAAGAAAACTTTTTCAATTCATGAGGTATAACATAATATCTTTACAAAATTTGTATTGTTATAAAAGCTACGTAAATAAAACTTATGTTTAATGTTTTTCTGAATTTTTAGGAAATGCAAATTTTTAAAAGAGTATAACGGGGCATGCAATATTTTAGCTTAAGAAAAATATAATTTCTATAGCCCTAACAGCTACCACAAATTTAATTTTTAGCTAAATTTTTGTGGTATTATTTTCGATAACATAATGATTATGTTACACATACAAATATTTACCCAAAAATTAACACCAAATATGATTTCAGTTAACACCACTAATTTGCGCCGAAATTGTGTGTATACAGTGGACTTGCGGTAATCCGAACCCTGTCTAATCCGGCGCACCTTGTAATCCGACAGGTCTAGTACTGTTAAATGTACCTAAAAAATTTGGCAAATCTTTAGTAATGCATGATTGAACGGTTGCAACTTACATGCGGCCACCATTATTGTGCTCAATGCGCATTGTTTCAGTTTAAATTTGTCAGATTATAAGGTATTCTTATACAAAAAATCCAGATTATAGACGATCTTAGGCAGTTCTTTATAATCCTATAAATTAGATCATATCGCCTTGCAAAACGTTTGTCGGATTATCCCGGATCCACTGTACATACAATACGGTTTAAACGCAAAGTACATGTCTTTAAAGAAAAAAGTTCTGGTAGGCTATTGATGATGTACTTTTTAAAAGAAACTACCACCTGAAAAGGGTTTTGTAGTTTTAAATGGTCAATTGACCGGCACATATGAAACAACCGCGCGACGTGCCACCATTTAGAGGGATGCGTTTTTAAGAACCGGATGAAAACATTCTCTTTTTAATTTTTTGAGGTTTGCTCGAAAACTACGCACTTTTTTCCAGGTAGTAGTCAAAGAAAAGTTGTAGAAAATTAAATTTTCCATCGAACAAAGCTTCCTGAATTAAAAAAAGCAAAAAAACGTGTTTTTGTATTTTGCCTATATAACTTTTTTCCGTAAGGGTTAAGGTATTTCTTTAAAGAAAAAAAACCTTTATTTCCATTTTTTAAAATAACGTATTAAAAAGTCTTTAGGATTCATACTATTCGTGAAACAATTTAAATTTTGTCACTTACGTCATTTTTAGGCAATTTTACCTATATTTTTCGCAAACATTGTTCTATAACTCTTTTCTACGCAGTTTTAGATATAGACAATGGTATGAATAATTAAAAGAGAAATATCAATTACCTTTAAAAGGGCTTTTGTGAAAGGTTTTAAAACCTATTATAAGTAAGATATATATGATTTTTTATTTTTTTACTTTTACCAATTTTTCCCAACCATTTATTTTTATTAAGCAACATATATACTTAAATGCACAAGGAAAAAAGTGTAACAAAAAAAAATTATCCAAAATCGTTGCGGTATGACACTTGGAATAACCATATTTTGCTTAAAATTAACCTCAGAATTGTTTACAATACACCATTTAAAACTTAAAAAAATAAACATAATTAAAGACAATTGTAGTTTTTTTAAAATCTTTTTGACATCCACGAAACGATATGCCTAAATACCAGGTACCGTGGGTGTAGGGTTAACAGATGTTTAAGATCATAACCCTCCTGTTCCGTCAACGTTGTCCAAGCACTGAAATTTCAGTTAAGTTGAAACTACAATTGTCTTTGGCATAATACATAACAAGATGCACAAAAAAATTATACTGAGAAATTAAAATAATATACCTCAAGGTTAGGAAAATTGTTGAAAGTGGAAACATTTAAAGAACTCTATCTTACATATAATTAGTCTTAAAATCTTTTCAATTGACCATGTTAAAGGTGATAGTTTTCGTTTTCGATTAAATATACCAACGCCTTTACCCAAAACCGCCTAGAAAAGGGTTATAAAACAATGTTCGCGAAAAAACGTAAAATTGCCCAAAAGTCGTGTGAGTGACAATTTTTTTCTCGAATACTTTGAATTCCTAAGACTTGTACCCAGCATCATTTTAAAGAGAAAGGATAAAAGTTCTTGTTCTATGCCTATACCTAAACCCTCTGGAAAAAAGTATAGAGCAAAATAAAAAAACCTGTTTTTTTATTTGCTTTGTCTTGTGAGCATATAAAAAATACCTTTTTCTATATTTAAAATTCTTTTTCAATTTTTCTGTGCGTCATTTTTGAGCAAAACTTACAAAACTGAAAAGGCGATGTTTTCACTTTGTTCTCAAAAACGCACCCCTAAATCCTCTGCGGTATTTCATATTTGTGGTTCTATTGACCATAATATGGAAACGATAAAACCCCTTTAACGTTGTAGTTCCTTTAAACTCTCTTTTGTACGGGTGTCCGGATTTCGTTGCAATTGCAGGGTTGCTACTTTTTATTAAAAGAAAATAAAAATTTCATGATTTTAGTTTTTAACATACAGGGTTAAATGATTTTTTCCACTTTTGGACCCCCTTCGTATTTCAGTTGTGTTGTAGCTTACAAACAAAAGTAAAAACTAATATTGGTATATAGGGTGAGTCAGAAGCCTGACAAAGCTCATTTTTTCTTTTTTTTTTTTGGACAAACCACGAAGGCTAAAAGCCTAAATACTAACGTACCGTGGGTGTCTTAAGCGATGTAAGAGGGAGTTTGTTGACACGGGACTTAAATACTTGAAGATTTGGGGGCAGGAAAGACCTCCGCGGGCAGCAGGTTCCACAACCTAGAAACTCTAGGGACAAAAGAACGAACAAAGTGGGAAGTTCGGGGCCTGTCCAGTTGGACCGTATAGGGATGCATACGCGCGGAACCACGGGTTTCTCTGTTGGGAACCGCAAGTGGAGGAACTATACTGGACAATTCCTCAGAGCAGAAGCCATGGAAGTACCTATAAAAAGCGATAAATCCCCCACAGCCCGACGATGTGCAAGAGAGGGAAGTCTTTCTGTAAGTGAAGGATCATTAATGAGACGAATAGCTCTTCTTTGAATAGAATCAAGAATGCTTAGGGTTGTGGGGGACGCCATGCCCCAGATATGAGAACAATATTCCAAGGTAGGTCGGATCTGGGACACATATAAAGTGTATAAATTAGAAGGGGAAAAATACTTTTTGGCTCGCAAGAGAAATCCAAGCTTTTTGAAGCTGCCGTGGCTATAGATACAATGTGTTTATGCCAGTTAAGGTTACTTTCAAATGTGACGCCCACAAGGTTAAAGGTGTCTTTGCTCTGTAAAACTTGGCCGCTCATAAGTAGAGGATGAGTATTTGATGACTCTTTTCGCGACAAGGAACATGATTGTGTTTTGGATGCATTAAAATGGACGAGATTTTTAGCGCCCCAATCCAATATTAGATTAAGATCCTGCGAAAGAGATATCTGCATCGCTCTGCGTTTGTTTTCCAAGTCAGGTTTAGTAATGGGTTTAGGAACCTGAAAACTGGAGTGAAGGGTACTATCGTCGGCGAAACTATGAATGGAATTGGTTGTGGACGAGAGAAGGTCGTTGATGTGAAGAAGAAACAATGTTGGTGCCAGAACTGAGCCCTGAGGGACTCCAGCATTTACTCGTAATCCATAAAACTTTTTAATTTCTTTTTTTGTAGGTATATAGCTAGACATAATCCTAAATTTTTAAAAATATTTTGATTTATACAGGGTTGCTCACAAAAGTGTGATTGTATAAAGTTATGTTTTTTTATATGGATCACTCTGTATTTTATATTTTTGTTTAATTTCTCTTTAAATTCTAACACTTTTTGTTATAGGTTATGGGGGTTAAATCTTCAAATTTAGGAAATATTGTAGTTTCTTTTCGAAGAATGAAAAGTTCAGGACATTTTTTATTATGCTACCATTTTCCCAATTTCAATTTTTTTTTCAAGTTGCCCGAGCAGGCAATTATCTTTTAGATCATATTTGTTTATTTTATTAATAAAATAAATTTTGATCGTACAGGGTGTCGAGAAAACAGTGGTAAACTAAGAAAAATTAAAACCTACGAAACTTTCTTATTTTGAATGGAACAGCCTTTATTTTCTTTTCTTTATGGTACAGGGCTATTAATACCTATACATTTTCTTAAGGTTGTCTTATACCTAAGACAAGTAGCTTTTGCAATATTTTGAATTTTTTTTCTAGAAAATATTAGTTTTTAATGGGACAACCTGTATTTTCTTTGATTATTTCGGGCCTTTAACTATTTATACATTTCTTGAAGTTTCGCTATACCTAAGTCAAGTTGTTTTTGCAATATTTTTAATTTTTGTTTTTATATTAGTTTTGAAGTTAAATTATGATATCCGTAAAAATTATCCTAAACTGAAACAATAAAAAAAAAAAAAAGAAAATTAAAAATATTGCTAAAAGTACTTGACTAAGGTATTGTTTAACCCTCAGGAAATGTATAAATATTAAAAGACCCGTAGTAATGGTAAAAAAATACAGGGTGTCCCATTTAAAACTAATACTTTCTTAAAAAAATAAAACTAAAAATATTACAAAAAGTACTTGACTTAGGTATCGGCAACCTTAAGAAAATGTATAGGTAATAAAAGGCCTGAACCAACGATAAAAGAAAATACAGGGTATTCCATTTAAAGTAAGGAAGTTTTGAAGGTTTTAATTATTCTAAGTTTACCACTGTTTTCTTGACACCCTGTATAATCAAAATACATTTTGTTAATAAAATGTACAAATGTGGTCAATTAGATACTTGCCTACCCAGGCAACTTTAAAAGAAAATCAAAATTGGGAAAATGGTAGCGTTATAAAAAATGTCCTTAATATTCTAATTTTCTAAAAGAAACTACAATATATTTCTAAATTTAAAGATTTAACCCCATATAACCTATAACAAAAAAGTGTTATAATGTAAAAGGAATTAAACAAAAATATAAAATACAAGGTGTTCCACTTAAAAAAAAACATAACTTTACGTCGTCACGCTTTTATGAGCAACCCCGTATACATCAAAATAATTTTAAAATATGAAGCTATGAACCTACGAAAAATAAAATGTAAAAACGTTTTATGGATTACGAGTTAATGAGCTTTGTCAGACTTCTGACTCACCCTGTAGATAGAAGATATGATTTTTCTTATGAAACAATCTGTACATTTTTATCAATTAAATTATAGAGAATAAGGGCTTTTTAAAATATATAAAACCTATAGTTATTTTTAATTTTAGAGCCTTAAATTGATGGTTTTGAACTGAAATTTTAAAACTGAATTTCGTTTAGAAGGCCATGATATAGACTTTATAAGTACAGAATAAAGTTAGCCCTAAGTTCATTATGTATTTACATTTTACAGCAAAATCTGAGCTTTAAATATTTTATCTCGCCCAGCATCCCTACTTACCCCTCGGGTCCCCAAGTTTGTTCACTTATTAATTTATTGAAAAGTAAATATTTTTATTTAGCTTTATTGAGTTTATATTAAAAAAACGGGTTCAAATTCAGTATGGATTTATGATTTTCTGGTTTTTTGTTTAAAACATTTTTTTTTATTATGTATACATACTAATTTAAGACCCATTTTTGAATATAAACACAGTGGCGCTGATCCTAAATATTCAGTTTTTAATTAATTAATAAGTGAACAAACTTGCAGAACCAAGAGGTGAATAAGGGTGCTGGGCGGGGAAAAATTAAAAAAATTTAATCTTCATTATGCTGTAGAATATAAAAATATTAGGGGTTTAGGGCTATAACTTTAATCTTTGGCTATAAAGTCTATGTCATGGCCCACTATGCAAAAATTAATTTTAAAATTATAAATATTACTTTGGTGATAAAAAAAAAATAAAAAGCTCTCATACTTTATAATTTAATAAACAAAAAATATACAGGGATTTCTATAAAACAAATCAAATGTTTGGTTCATATCTGAAAAAATTTAAAATTACAAACATATCTAAGTACACCATCGAATTTAAGGTAAAAATATCTACTTATATCAGTTTTTACTTTTGTTAAAAGTTACAAGACAACTAAAATACAAGGGGAGGCAAAAATTTAGCCCTGTATGTCAAAAAATAAGAGAGCCATGAAAAAATTCTTTAGTGTGATTTTTCGTTTCATCAAAAAGTAGAAACAGTTTTTAAAAACCAAAAGTCTCTATTTCTAATAACAACCAAGACACCCTGCTATTGCAACGAAATCCGAACACCCTGTACATACCCAATTAATAGCCTATAGTATAGTGGATTTGTTTAGAAATAAAATTTTTATAATGTGTTGTAAAATATCTATATGCATCGGTTTATTCTTGCTACTTCCCAGTTTCTTTACTAACTTTTATTCATTTTCTAATAAAGAGTTTACACAAATCCTGTTCTTAGAGTCCTGAATAGGATTTTTCTGTTTTAAACATACCTTAAAAATTCTTTTGTAAACTTGAAACGTTTTCATTGTACAATTCCCGGTTGTCAGGTTTTGCATTATGAATACATCGATAAAAATCGGTTTTTAAAAAAACAAATTGGAAACGTCGGATTTTAATCACTTGCACGATAGTACAAAAACATTTTTTACTCTAGCAGAAAGAAAAAATTCAGGTTGGGTTACCAGGGTGCAGTCTCCTTTTCCACCACCCCGGGGTGACATATTTTTTAAAATTGTTCTCAAAGAGGCGCTTTAAAAAGACCACATTTTATAATAGACCGTAAGCCAGATGCAAAATTTTGCCAGTTATTGTACGGTGGAATTGTACAGGGTGCTCCAGAAAAAATATAAATATTAAACTTGTGTTTTTTAAAATGGAGCACCCTGTATATAAGTTTTTTTTTCTGATTGTAGGAGTGATTATAAAGTAAGTTTCATTAGCAATCCCCATATCCAAAAACTGAAAGGAAAAAAATTTAATATATCCTACCTTAATTTTCCTTGACTTTTTATATTATGTTAGATTGCTAGAAAATTAAGTGTACAATCACCTAAATTAAAATTTTTAACTAGAAATTATACAGGGTGTCAAGAAACTTATATTTAATATTATATTAATTTCTGGTTAAATTTTAAGTAAAAAATTTAAATGTAGGTGATTATAAACAATTAATATTTTAGCAATCTAACATAATAAACAAAGTCAAGGGTAATTAAGGTAAGATATATCAACATTTTATGTTTTTCAAGAATTTTTCAAAAATTCCAAATACCTTGAAAAATCCTACATTTTTTGTATAAGTATCGCTGATAAAATTAACGTTATTTTTATTTCTAGCATCGAAAACTAAACTAATATACAGGGTGTTCCATTTAAAAAACACAAGTTTAATATGAATCTTCTCTTTGGAGCACACTGTATAATACCTCCATCGGCGCTGCAGCTGACGCTCACAAAAATTCACGTACAACCCTCTTAAAGCATTTTACAAGTCATGGACTGAGAGACAATTGGTCTGGCTCACGGACCATGAAAAATAGATTACTGAAACAACAGATGGTGTTGATTATAGTTTTTTTTAATAGAATGTCGTTTACTGGCATCAACATTTCTTCCTTTTTCGTTATTTTTAATGTTTTAAAAATATAAAGAATCAAAGTTTACATACTAAACTTAAGGCGATAGAGGTGATAAACTAAGTTCCATTATACACTGTGCCTATAAGGCATTTTTCATGCATAAAAAAGTGTGCAATTTTCAATTTTTACATGTGGTTGTAGGAAATAGCATATTTTCCAACTAGTGCTAAAAGTGCCACTTTTCGAAAAATGCACTTTCGGTATGTGTTAGTACCGACATTTTTCTACGAGAGTAAGGAAAGCATAAAAATAAGTTATATGGTTTTAACATTCTATTTAAATTAAAAATAAGATACAAAGCCATTTTTTAAAAAAATATCTTGCAATAAAAAGAAATTTTAAAGTTTACGTTTCATTTTGAATTTGATTTTAATTTTCAATAAAAGTCGAAGCAACACGTTTTATTGGAAATTTTTCTTTTCTTTTCACGACTTTTAATATCATAAAATATATATATTTTCTTTTACATTTTAAAAGCAGTCTTTTATACATCGAAGTTCCTATAAAGACAAGATCTACAAGGTTTTTAAAGTCAATTTATGAAATTTCTATAAAACGTGATTTCGTTATGACTTAAAAACGTGTAAACAGATGGTTATAAATTGCAATGTATACAGTGGTGTAGCCACAGGGGGACGAAGAAGGATTTTTTTGGGACGCTGATCACGAATTAGAAACGTTTTTTCTTGGGATCTTTATTATTAATGTTAAAAATAAAACTAACCTTACTTTTATTAAATACCTTCTTATTGCACAGAATAGGGGTGTTAGTAGGGTAATATATTGGCTTTTTGTACCTGTTTTGCCCCCCTCCTTCCAGGATAGACATGAATGTGGAAAGGTTAGAACCTCTTTTGTAGTAGGCAAGTACTGTTTAAAAGGTAAGGACCATTTTTTTGCTCTTCACATTTTTGTAATTGATGTTTTTTTGTAACTCTCTTGCCCCCTTTCCCACCAAACCGATTTCTGCGTACGGGCCTGAAATACAGTAAAAATAAAATTAGTTTAATTTTTAATTTAATAATGATTTTTTAAGAACGAAACGTTTCAAAAGAAAAATAAAACGTTTTTTTATTACTTAGTTCTCTCTTTTCGGCGTTGATAAAAAGTATAAAGAGCTACCCGATTCACATTTTTGAAAAATGGAATAGCACAAGGATATTGATTGCAAAAATATTATAAAGAAAATAAAATGCTTTAGGTGTAGCATTTACTTTTAACTCTATTTTTCTTTAGGTTTTATTGGATAATATTTTTAAGGAAAGAAAATAATAATTTCGTTTGTGTATTTTATAAGCATAATACAAATAATTTCAAACAAACTAAACAATAATTTTATTGCGGTAACATAATAGCGTCTGCTAAAAAAAAGGTACTGCTTTTCTAAAAAAAATGCTGTTTTCTTTTAAAATTGGCGTAGGCTAACGATAAAATCATTATGTGTTTTAAGTAGGGTACTTAAAATAAAACATTGTGTTTTAAAATAAAAGCTCTCTAAAAGGACTTCGCCCTTCCTGCCCCTAAACCCTGGCTACGCCACTAAACGTATAGAGATATTATTCGAGACCTTAGGCTGGTCGCAAACACAGCCACTTGTGGTCGCATACGGTGGCCGCCACACGCTGCTTCAAAACTTTAAAATTTTTCCTGCAGTTTAAATAGACATGGCGCAGGCTTGGCGTTCGTGGTGGCTCATTTTATTTTAGCTTTAAGCTGCGGCGGCCACTTTTTTTCGACGCAAACACTACCCCATCGACGCTATTTCTTTAGTTGTTGCAAGGTATTTACTGTATAATCATATAACGCAAAATATGTCGAAACACGATATTGTTGTACAGGGTGGGCCAATTTAAACTAGCATATTTTTTAATTAATAATAAGTTTTTATTTGTTGCGCGTATCTTTTTTATTTTTAAAGGGCTAATAGTATGTTTTCTCTAGGTTTGCCAATTTTTGTCAAATAGATTTGGACAGGACTGGACTTACGGGACTTTTTCAAAATTACGTTTTTCTTGTAGATAAACTATAGGAAATGATTTTCGCAAATTCTTAGGTATTTAGAAAAACATAAAATTTTACATGACAGGCAATACGGATTTCGTCATAAGAGATCTACAGCAGATCTTCTTTCCTTCGTTCCACACAACGTGAACAAGTCTCTTGAGTTTCTAGGTGAGTCCCAGATCGTTGCTCTTGATATATCTAAAGCTTTCGACCAAGTCTGGCATGACGCACTTCTTAATAAACTTCCCTCCTATGGTCTTTCAACTAAACTCTGCTCTTGGCTCTCCAGTTATCTTTCTAATCGACGTACGACGACAGTCATTGTTGATGGCCACTCTTCAAGCTTTCACGAAATTAATGCTGGAGTGCCTCAGGGTTCAGTACTAGCACCAACTTTGTTTCTTCTTCACATCAACGACCTTCTTTCTTCCACAACCAATCCCATTCATAGTTATGCTGACGATAGTACCCTTCATTCCACTTTTCAGGTTCCCAAGCCAATCTCTCAACCCGACTTGGAAGGCAAACGCAGGGTGATGCAGATATCTCTTTCACAGGATCTCAATTTGATATTGAATCGGGGCGCCAAAAATCTCGTTTAATTTAATGCATCCAAAACACAATCATGTTCCTTGTCGCGAAAAAATCATCAAACACTCACCCTTTGCTTATGAGTTGCCAGGTTTTGTAGAGCGGGAACTCGTTTAACCTTGTGGGCGTCACATTTGAAAATAACCTTAACTGGCATAAACACATTGTATCTATAGCCACCGCGGCGTCAAAAAAGCTTGGATTTCTTTTCCGAGCCAAAAGTATTTTTCCCCTTCCAATTTATACTCTTTGTATGTGTCCCAAATTCGACCCTCTCTGGAATATTGTTCTCATGTCTGGGGAATGGCATCCCCTACAACCCTCAGCATTCTTGATGCCATGCAAAGAAGGGCTGTTCGTCTTATTAATGATCCTTTACTTACTTAAAGACTTCCTTCTCTTGCTCATCGTCGAGCTGTGGGAGATCTATCGCTCTTCTATACATACTTTTACGGCTTCTGCTCCGACGAATTATCCAGTATAGTCCCTCCTCTTGCAGCTACCAACAGAGAAACTTGTGGTGCCGCACGTATGCATCCCTATACGGTCCAATTGCACAGGCCCCGAACTTTCCATTTCGTTCGTTCTTTTATCCCTAGAGTTTCTAGACTGTGGAACCTACTGCCAGCGGAGGTCTTTCCTTTCCCCCAAATCTTCAAGTTTTTAAGTCCCGTGTTAACAAACTTCCTCTTACCCTGCTTAAGTCACCCACGGTACGTTAGTATTTAGGCTTTCAGCCTTCGTGGATTGTCCAAAAATAAAAAAAGTAACAAATAACCTGTCAACAATTTGAGAATTTGAGAATTATAATTATTTTTGATAAATATTGCTTCCCATAAAGTATGCATTTCTCTCGATTTTAAAAAAGATTTTTTTAGTGATCTTTGAAAGTTGAAAATGTGAAGGCTACTATGGTAACTGAGTTGGATGTTGACGAAACGTAACTGTAAATTAATTAAAAATAAACGTATTAGCCTAATTTTTTTTTATCTCTGGACAAACCACGAAGGCTAAAAGCCTAAATACTAACGTACCGTGGGTGTCTTAAGCGAGGTAAGAGGAAGTTTGTTGACACGGGACTTAAATACTTGAAGATTTGGGGGAAGGAAAGACCTTCGCGGGCAGCAGGTTCCACAACCTGGATGGTCTTTTAATTGTAGATAAAATTGTTTTTTTTGCAACGAAGTTTAATGCATCACTTTGGAAAAAGTCCCGTAAGTCCAGTCCTCTTTAAATCTATTTGACCAAAATTGGCAAACCTAGAGAAAACATATCTACCTATTAGCCCCTTAAAAATGAAAAAGATGGGCGCAACAGATAAAAAGATATTGTAAGTTAAAAAGTGTGCAAGTTTAATTTGGCCCACACTGTAGATGTGTTAATATTAGAAATTAAAAAAAGTGAAGCAGCGGTAACCAGTTGCGACTGCACGTGGCCCTGTATAGCGACTTGACGCTGCCAACGGTGGCGATCATAGTAGCTGTGTTTGCGACCTGCCTTAGTCAAAAAGTATTACTAGAAATGTTTAGGAAATAAAAATACTTTTAGTTTCTATAACTATTTTTATTAAAACAAAATTAGGGGTCTTAAAATTTAGTACACATATTTAGAAGATCAATTTTTAAGGTCAAAATAGGATTTTTTTGGTTATAAACATTTGTAATAAAATGCACTTCGTCTACGCTGTATCCATTGTAAATTGCCTCCCTCCCAAAAAAAATGTAAAAAAATACAATCGCAATGTGGTTGTTTAACACAACAATCAATTAAAAAACTTCTTTTTCTATTCGCGTGCGGAAAAGTTAGGCATTTTAGTTCTAAAAGAGTTACTTTTCCGCACTATTTTACCTTACTAGGCCGGAAAATTACAAAAATATTGATCCAGACATTAGAGCGGCACAATGAAGGATTTTCATGAACTTCATATTTAAAAGAAAATTTTTCTCGGCCACACTAACTCAAGATTTGGAAGAAACACTTTTCGCAGACACCAATAGTTTTACAAAAAAACTCCTTTAATTCGCTAATAAACTGTAAAATGCCACAAATTGTACATTTATCATCAATATTAATAAGTACAAGTAGGGTATTAGGTAGTATTGTGTTAAAATTTAAAAAAATAATAATATAATTTTGATATGATGTATCATATCAACATTAACAAGAGCAAAAATAGTTTAATATGGGACGAGCACGGAATGTCACTTATTTCCCACGAGTAATACGTAATATCAGAGGGAAATAAGTATTTTTTACGGCTATTGATATACTTATTAGTGGAAGACATGAAAAAAAAAATGTCGTGGATTTACATCGATACAAATTATAAATTCGTTGTTACCGATTTGTGACAGATTATATTTGTTAGTCATGGCATTCGCGATATACCGGGTGATGCATCGCAGGGCGGGACATAGGAAATCCTATGTAATTTTTAATGGGGTCAATTATTGGCTCCCCTAATTATTTTAGAGAAAAATTCTATAAAAGTTTATTGAAGAGCATGCAAATCTACGTCCATGATAAAAACTTTAGATTTTTCGGTTAACCCGTTTGCTAGTTAGATGCTAATATATTTTTAAAAATTGTTACATTATTATCGCCTCATATTTATGAACACCAATAAATATACCAGTTTGCGTGACATAACGTCATTTTGAAATTTAGTGCTTTATTATTATCAAAAAATCGTAGAGCGAAAAGATTAACCATGAGTTATACTACTGAAGAAAAAGTATTGATGATTAAATGGTTCTATCAAGGAAATAGTTACCAAAAGGTGTCAGACATGTTTGCTGCTCAGTATCCGAATAGACCGATACCCGGAAAATCAACAGTCGATAGGAATATCAAAAAATTTGAGACCAAAGGCACAGTGATAAATAACTGTAGATGTGAAGCTAGGGAGTATCAAAGAGAAGAAAATGTAAGAGATGATAGAGACTTGGAAATTTTATTGCACTTGGAAGGAAATGAAGGGAAGGTGAGTACAAGGAAACGTAGGAAAAGATCAATTAATAGTGCTCCGGATTTTAAAAAGGCATAAGTACATTTCATACAAATATGAAAGACATCAAGAGCTAAGGGATGGAGATGAAATACGACGGCAGGAATTTTGTTTTGACATGATGGAAAGGGCGAAAGGGCAAACATGGACAGGAAATTTTAAAGAAATATTTGTTTTACTGATGAGTGCACATTTACGTTAAACAATGAACCCAATCATCAAAATTACCGATACTGAAGCAAAGAAAACCAACACAGATTTGTCGAAACGAGAACGCAATATCCACAGAAAGTAAATGTTTGGGCGGGGATTTTTGAACGACATATTATTGGACCATTTTTTCTTGATCTAATTTCACCCGCTTTAAATTATGTATTCGGGAAAAATCAGGAAATTTGGTACCAAATGTGCTGTGCTTTTAATGGAAATGTTATTGGCCTACATCACACCATAAATTGGCCAGCCAGGTCTCCTGATATTTCGCCAAATGACTTCTTCCTTTGGGGTCATTTAAAAAGCATGATATACAAGGATAAAAATTACTCCAATCTAGATGAGTTAAAAATGCTATTTCTGCAGAATGCAATAAAATTTTAATTTACCAGTTAGCCAATGTAAGAAGACAATTTTATGAACGTCTGGGTTATTGTCTAGCAGTCAATGGAGGAATATTTCATTTTTTTTTAATCTTAAGTTTATTTCCAACATAATTATTATTGTAATAATATTAATAATTTATTGAAGCATGTAAATATTATAAATGTCATAAGTTCTTGAAATTTATTACTCTAGTTTAGTTTAACTTAACTTAATTCGTTTGTATAAATACAACTTTAACCTTCTCACTGTACGATTTTTTGATAAAAATAAAGCACTAAATTTAAAACTTAAAATGACAACATAGTGTCTGTGTAGTAACTGGTATTTTTATATTTGTTTATACATATGAGGCGATAATAATGTAACAATTTTTAAAAACATATTAGCATCTAACTAGCAAACGGGTTAACCGAAAAATCTAAAGTTTTTACCATGTACGTAGATTTGCATGTTCTTCAATAAACTTTTAAAGAGTTTTTCTCTAAAATAATTAGGGGAGCCAATAATTGACCCCATTAAAAATTACATGGGATTTCCTATGTCCCGCCCGGCGATGCATCACCCGGTATATCTATTCTTATCAAAGGTGATTAATTTTACGTACCTTACTAACATATTTTTTAATTTATGGCTGGCTAAAAGTTGGTCACCTTGGCTCAAGAGTCATATTGGTATAAAGCGATTTTCGAAAACTTAAAAATTATTGTATTTACGCATCTCTAAAGCACCTTATGGGGGCCGTGGGTACTGACCGTGGGTAAAGTATCATAGCACCGGTTTAAATCTTATTAATTATGTATACATTATCTAACAGTCGTGGTGATTTTGCACACGTTCTTCCTAAGCCCACCTGTACAGGGTGTCCCATTTTGGTTGCAATGGGGGTATCTCAGTTATTATTAAAGATAGAACTATGAAAGATGCTATAAACAAAGCCCTCATATAGCCATCTTAGTTACCGAGCTACAAGGAGATTTTGTAAATTTGCATTTTCGGGTACCCCTTGTATCTCAGTTGGCTGAAAACTTGTTAAAAAGGTAAAAACCGATATTTATTTAACTTTTTACCAACACACATTTATGAAAAAATTTTCCACAAAATGCTTTGTAAATAAGCCGTTTTCATGTAATTAAATTATTTTTAAAATTTTGTTTTTTAAGTTTGGATTTTTGTTACTACTGTTAATATTAATATTTTAATAACTTCAATACACATTTTTAAAGGAAATTTAAGGAAATTGGATGTCCTACAAAAAAGTTTTTAAACATTTTTCAATAAATTCACTCCTTCGAAAGTGATTCGACGATAAAATTACTTTTGGATTCAAAATTAGGAATTTCTTGAAAAATGATAATATACCTTTTTTGTGGCGCATCACAATTTCTTTAAAGATATGTATTGGATTTATTTAAATATTAATATTTTTTTGGCCTAGTCTAAAGTGTGTAGATTAAAAATCATGGTGTTAACCATAATAAAACCAAATTGTGCTTGATTCACTAGACATTGATTAGTAACTTAATGGGAAATTGCCGGCACGGGGTGCTGTTTTGTGATTTGAATTTTTATGTTTAACCGTAAAACTCTGAAATATTAATAAAATGTAGTTTTTTAGCGCATTTTGGCACTTAGACATCATTTTAATTATATAAATTTGGCTGCAAGTTTATTATAATTTTTAATATCAAGCATTTTAAAAATAATAAACATTTAATAAGCATGTTTATTGATCTAACATAACTTTTGTCTGTGGTCGATTTTTTACGTTTTATTTTTCTTAAGTCATACATGTACTTTACAAAATGTAAAAAAACGCTTTAAAAGCACGTCGAACCAAAGGGTGGAAAATAATTTATTTAACAATAATGTACAAAAATATACTAGTATTATTGTAAAAAGCATCGGTAGGGATGACACATTTTAAAAAACATCGATATATCAATATTTATTAATATCGTTTTGGCTATATCGGAAATCAAATATTGATAATAATAATAATAATTTAACTTTTCGATATATCGATATCAAATTTTTTGATATTTGTGGCAAATAGGACAAAATTAAAATGCGATTTTTTACTTTAATTTTTAAAACTGTCAACAATTTTATTTAGTAAAATAAAAAAAGTATTTAGGTAATTTTTGCCATTATGCCGTATTTATTTACCCACCACCTGTTAGGAAAAAAATATGTAATACTAGATAATTTATTGTTATTTTTTTCTCTCTAATATCTATATATTGTTTTTCGATATATCAAACAATCGTTATTAGCCAAAACGATATTTATCCATATCGATATATCTATGTTTTTATTAAAAGTGACATTCTGACTACTATTTCTTTTTTTTTTTCTTGACAGGTTTATAATAGTTAAAATTACTTTAATACTTTAGTTTATTTTTTTTACTGTATAACATTTTTGACAGTTTTAAAAATTTAAGTACATTAATCGCTTTTTTATTTTGTCTTATTTATCACAAATATCGAAAATATTTGATATCGATATATCGAGAACTAAAATATCGATAAAGATTATCGATATTTGATTGGGGGCTCCCTACCAGTAGGAGTTGTGGCTTGTCTAATATATTTGTGAACACCCGGTATATTGTTACTTTTTATCAATTTAATAAAAGTCCAGCATTAGAAAAGCTAATATTTAATAACCTTAGCAGCGATGTAAAAATTTTATAACTACGTTGGCAAAAGAGACAAGTGCAGCTAATTGCGAAATTCTGCGAAAATTAGTGCGCAGATAATAATTATCGTAATTTTATTATTATGTTAAAAACATTTGGTGTTTTAGCTTAAGAAAATTAGTTGGTATTGTAACAGAAACTAGTTAGTTACAATGCATTTATTTAAACCTAATGTTGTTGTTACATTGGCTTTTAATTTACAAAATACAAAAAAAAAAATAAAGAGTTAACATTCTTGAGCCTTAAAAGTTTAAATTCTTAAGCTTGGTCATCGCACTATGGAATAGAAAACTATTATTTTGGCCAAAAAGCAACTTTAAAATTTTAATGGCTCATGCTGTGTATTTCAAGGTAGATACTCCAAACTACATGTACACAAAATTATAAAAAAATTTAACGACTTCCATAAGGTTATTAAGAAACTTGAAAAGGTATTTTAGGAATAAATAAAAATCATATAACTAAAAATAATTGAGTATTAAATAAAAAGTGTTTTAGCTTTGTCGAAAAATTTGCAATAATTTATATTATTCTTACCCATGTAAACATAAATAAACAACATTTAATCTTAATAAGTTTATTATTAGCCTAGTTTACTAAAAAAAGTAAAATAATTTAAATAATAAGAGCTATTGTTGTGTTTCCAATGCAAAGTCTCGCGAAGTCTCGTCACTCTTGTCAAATATTTTTTTACCATTTTTTTAATCAGTTTTTGTACTTAAAAATGCCTTGCTACTATTTGCTACCTCTGAGTGTAGGGACAGATACAATTTTTTATAATTTAAAGGGTTTTTCGTTCAAAAAATGAATATTTTTGTCCCACTCTGTATACCTTAACAGCTAAAAGCATTCTGATGAAAGATACGGATTTTACAGAATCTACTTAACAAAACAGTATTTTTAATTATTTCCTATGTTAAAAAATAAAGAAAGTTGGAGAGCTTTTTACGCTTCTAAGGATAATTAAAAATTATTCTTTAAATTTGGATGTTCATATTTTCCAAACTAATTGAAAAAGACATATAAAATGTAGTATTTTTTAAAGCTTTTTAAAAGATTTTTTGGTGGTAATTTAATATACAGGGTCTTTCATTTAAAAAAATTATACTTATTGTCGTATGTGTATGTGTGTATACCATATGAGATAATAATCATCCGACTACTGATACCCTGATTAGAAAACTACCAAATTAACCAAACAAGCTAATATTTTAGTTTATTTTGTACAATAAAAAATAATAATGTTAAGGGGGTGCAAATTTTTAATAATATATAAGAGGTTTTCGTTCCCCAAAAACCATCTGTAATAATGCAAAATATTTTTCAACATTTGCCCATTAAAGTGCGCCTCATTTTAAGTTAGGTTGGTAAGTTTCAGAATTTTGGCCAAAAAATTTAATTTCTATCCCTTAGTGCATGGGGGAGATAGGTATCTATCGGTACTGTGGTTGGTTGTTTTAAACTTGCTTAGCGAGATGGGGTTGACTCTATAAATATCGGCCTTGTTTCAATAAGGGATATATTAAGAGGAGCAAGGGCGTCGTCATGGTGTCAGAGATGTAGGGAATATCCGGAAAGCCCCGTCCAGCGGGTAACGCCGTCCTACGTCATAATTTTTAAACCGTACCGCTAATCGTTCCTATATCTGTTACTCAATATAAACATTAAGTCAAAAATGCTAACCTAGCTAACTTGCGCTCCGCGAAACCATTTTTAATCCTTTAGACGTCAAAAAGTGTTTTGAATGCAGGTAAATGTATTTTTTACTGTAAAAATTTAAACGTTACTACGATCATAGAGTAAGGAAATTTAAAGAGTTATCATGGAATAGCCGATTTAAATATAGGTCATGCGAAAACTCCCAATATAATTTTATTCGTGTTTCGTTAAAATACCGCCATTTAGTCATTTTTGTTGCCAGATTGTGCATTTGTTCCTTGTAACTGCCACAGCCTTCTAAACAAGCGCCGTAGGCTGTGTAACTGCTCATATACTCACATTTGTTCGCCGGCGTCACGTCTGTTGTTGCGCTGGTGTTTCAAATATTATTGGGATTGAGTCTGTGATAGTTGTCGGGCGGCTTATTTTTTATCTCAATAATTATGGCTTCAAAAAACATTAGCAGGGTTTAGAAGGTATTATTTATTATTTATTACACTGTACTATTATTATTCTGCTATTTAAGATGCTTATTGCAGCTACGTTATACAGAGTGTTAAACAAGTCACATTTTTGATCAAAATTAAAGGTCCTTTAAACTTACAAAATTAAAAAAATATTTTGTTTTTACCACATTATTGTATTAAATAAATCATTATCTGGAGACGTTTCCGCAACTTTAATTAAGAGTTGGTTATTAAAAAAATTACAAAGAGTTATTTAAAAGTAGTACATTTTTGACAAGTTTTTATTTAATTTACGTTATTTACTTCTGGAATCGATGCAAAACTATTAATATAAGAACCTTTATACCAAATAAAGGTACCATCAATAAACGCACTTAAAAACGAATAAATTTTACAGGTTGTTTAAAAATTAAATAAACTTTGCAAAATGTAAAGGAATTCGTGAGTCCCAAATTTACTAAATTAAAAAAACGTTTTGTTTTTAGCCCAATAATTTATTAACTAAATTATTATCTGTTTTTGCAAGTTATAATTGATTAATAAATACATTACAAACGGTTATTTAATAATAGTGCATTTTTGCCAATTGTTTTTTTTAATTAAATAGGGGTTAACTCGCTTAAAATGGAGTCAAAAGTTATCAAATGTTGGCCAGTATACCTGGTTAAGATAAAAAATATTTAAATGCATCTAAAAAAACTAATAAATTACATAGGGAACTTACAAATTAAATGAAGCAAATTAGGGAGATGCAAATTTTAGAAATTCGTGTGTTAAAAAATTTTTTTTTTGGGAACTAGGTGTAATACTTAAACCATAAACTCGATACTTTTTGAAATTTTCATTATTCTTTATTATGCTGGTTTTACACTTACTTCTTGTTAAATAAGTGTAAAATAAGAAATTATTTGATTAACTTATTCTTTAAAGCAAATACCTATCAGGGTAAAAACTAAACACCATACCAATCACGATAAAATTCAGGTTAAGTAGTGGCCCTAGTTGCCAACTGTTAATTTTTAATTTATTGGGCTGTTAGTTTTGAAGTTTTGCATCAAATATTTGACGAAAAATAGGACGTGTTCTAATCCTTCAAACAAATTTGACAAGGCGACCTTGAATTTTCTGTTTTACATTATCAAATTTATTTAAGGTAAATTTGGTCCAACTTATTTGACAAGAAGTTTGATAAGTGTAAAACCAGCTTTAGACAAAATACGGATAGTTACACAAAAGTATACCGCACTTTTGCATAATTTTCCATTTAAATTGAGGTAATATCACAGGGACTGTTTTAAAACCATTAACATAGGCACCATTGCTTCTAATAAAAATTTAAGAATTATGGCACTAAAATGCACTCACAAATCAAGGAATTATATAGGTTGTTTAAAAAGTAAAGAGTTCTAAATCTTTAAAATGAAAAAAAGTTACAACGGATACTTTCGCATTTGTTAAAGGGTCGTTATTAAAGAAATTTCAGGTACTTTTTTAAAAGATATAGAGGTTTACCTATTTTTAATGCGTTTAATTGATTTTATAAGTAATAACTGTTAATAATTTTTTTAGGGATCGGTATAATATACCTACTTTTATTCTGTTAAAAAATATAAACAATAAAAAAATGTTAGTATAGATTGTCCTTATACGTAGAGTGAAATGTTACTTAAGCTAAATTGTAAGTATTGTTCCGTATCACCTCGTATATAAAAACACCTCTTCGTTTTAACCTTTTATTAACAATCGAACGTAACTATGGTTATAACGACGAAATCTTTACTTGTCAATGTCTCGAAGTTTACAGCACAAAAGTCGAATCTATACTAACTGATCGGAGGTTTCCCGTCGCCCTTTTATGGTATGGTGGAAGACTAAAGAATGATCTAGAATCTTCGAGAAATATCGTGAAAATTCCATAGTACAGGATGGCATAAAAGTTCTTAATGAATAATTCGGGCGTTTTCGGAAACCTTCGAAAGTGATGAAAAAACTTGGAAAAATTAAGGTAAATTATTTAAATAAATTAACAAACTAAATTAAATGACCCTAACTCTCTAAAATTCTATAACCTAAAGACATTTTTGAAAGTCTGTAACAGTATAATGTTTTCATTTAATTAAAGGTTATGCCGGAACAACGTTCTAACCGCCAAAAGTTTATTTTTGAGAAAACCGAAAAAAGACGCTTTTTAAATTTTTATTTATTAATTTATATTTTAATTAAGAAAAACGACAACACTTAGGTTGCTTACTTATGGGTATTTTAATATATTTAGAAGAAACAACAAGAAACGGTGGGGGCTTTGTTTTATGGAAATCCAACTAAGACCTGACTGTCGGTTAGAATGTTGTTCAGGCATACCCTTCAATTTAAGCGCAAAGGAATAAAGGTACCTTAACCAACATATAAATTTACAAGTTTTTTTAAGCAATTATGAACACCAGTAAAGTTAAAAATAAAAAAATAAAAATTACAGCAAATTTTTCTTACAGATTAAAAGGGTTAAAAATAAATTCTGAGAAAAAAATTGTTATTATAAAAAAAACTATACATTTTTAAGATTTTTAATTTTTTGGGTATATGTTTTATTGGCAGGAACATTCCATTTACATAATTTGTAAATGTTTGTATGTATCATATGCCTTATTAAAAATAATTTATGTTTGTAACAACTATTGTCATCATTTCCCAACCAAATTTTATTCCTAAACAATAATTTTTTAGAATTTTTTCTACAAAACAATTTTCGTGCCCACAATATTCTATATAATTTTTAATGTAAAGTAATGACTCGCGTACAATTTTTTCCATTTCCTTGCTAGGGGCTGTAAGATATAATTTTACGTCACCACCATAATTTTTATTAATTAAAAATATTTGGTTGGGATCAGAAAGATCTTCTCGCGTTTGTAGGTATTGTTTACACAGTTTACAATTAAACTTTTGTATTAACTTATAAACCAGATACCCTGCATAGTAATTTATAGCGCAATCTTCTAATAAAATAATTTTATCTTTAATTGACTCAGCAGAAGGTTTATTTGCAATGTCTGGAATATCACTTTCATCAAATATTCCTGTTTCGCCGGAAGAACAAGCATTTTTACAGATTCCAAAGAATTCTTATCAATAATGTTGTTATCTAATAAAAACGAATATGACTGGTCCTCTTGGCAGTTAGATATTTTCGATGGGTTCAGAAGTCCCGTTATTGTCTGAATTCTAAATGAAAGCCGAAATATCTTGGCTGTTGGGTTTAAGTTCCAACCTCCTTTTTGGCGTACTACGGAAAAAAGTTTTCCAGAAAATCTTGGTTCAACCTATTTGTAAGTAAAAATCTATTTTCAGTTTTTATCTCAGACCATATTTTGAGGACTCCCCGAATAGTTTGGATCATTCCATCAAAACAAGGTGGTCTGGATTCAGTTGAAGTATTATTTTTAGTCCGTGTTATTTTTTTAGAGATTCAAAAATATCTATTGCTTCAGTTAATATTTGAATTGGTAATACGTTTTTTTACTTAAACCGCATTTATATTTACTTTTAGAATACAATGATTTACTATTTAATACATCAAAAAGGTTATTTAATGTAAGAATAAAATTTGCTGTATCCGTTCCCAATTTTTGATCTATTTGGCCGGTTTGAATACAAGTGGTAATAGCGGCTGACATTGTTTTAGAAAATACCTGTAAGGCTAATTTACAAGACATCTTTTCAAAAGCATTAGGATTAATATGCCTATCCGTTATTTTTGTAAGAGCTCTTGCTGTGTTTGAGTTTTTATCTATTTCATACGTTTTTTTATAATATCAAAATCAATTATGTTATCCTTTAGTTTAAAAATTGAGGAAAGCATATTATTCCTAATGCTTTTAAAAAGATGTGGGATATCAAATAAGGCAAATATTTTTTATCGCCACAAATAAAATAAGGCTTATCTTTTGTTGCACCTAATAATTGAAAAACTCCTCTATTGTTACTACCCTGATCACAGACCACCACTTTGGGAAAAAACCCAATTTCAAAAAGTTGCTTAAGTACGTATAAAATTATTATTTTAAGGTTTTCTTTTTTCATTGAATTTTTACAAAAAAATATGATATGGGAACTTTCCAATTAGAAAACAAACCCCGAATTGAAAATACTAACGCATGAGTAGCTAATCTGTCAGATCTGCCTAGTGGCCCCATATCTTCAAACCCTTCAATTATATCTAGTTTTTTATTATAATGTAAACCTTCTTTTATGCTCATCTCATCAAAGGCCACAACGCAAATTCTCTCCTGCTGAGTCATAGTGTCGCATTTAATTTTTAAGTGTTTCTTAATATCATTGTCCACGCCAGTTTTAAACATAGTATGCCCAATCCACCTTCTAACAGATGTTGGAGAAGGTAATATAATTCCTTTTCGCCTTAAAAAAAGTAAGCTGTAGGTGATTTGTAAAAAAGCTATAGCGAATTCTTTTTCTTTTTTGGTAAAAATCCTACGCTTTCTTTTTAACTGCATAAGGACGAAAATTTTTGCGGTCAAACTTAGCAGACTTAAAAACGGTAAGATGTTTTTTAACGAACAATTTCTGACTTTTGTCAAACGGTTTTGAAAATATTTAGTCTTTGTTTTTAGTTTTCGAATTTCACCTGTTTGAAATCTAATTTTAGATTTCATTTTTTGTTTCCTAGGTGTCATTTGATCTGCAGGTAAGTCAGTAAGTTCATCTATAAATTCTCTGTCAAAATCAGAATTGTTACTTTCAGACTTCACGTGTTTGGGGTTGGGTTCTACGGTATCATAATTATTCCAAGATCTTTTTCTATCAGAATAAGTTTTTGTGGGAGTTAAGACTTTTAGTGCTTCTTCTGTTACTGTCCCATTCTCCCCAAATTTTGCAGGAACCGCAGATGTCATTAAAAGTGTTTCTTCTCAGTTCGAAAATCACTGTCCATAAAATGTCTTTCGCATAAATACTTCTTATGTAGGGTTTCTGGTAGTAGACCCGCTAAAGAAGCATTTCCTAAAACATATTCACTTGTGTTGTTCACCTTTGTTACCAAGATTTTTTTATCCTTGGACAATCCACAAAGGCCAAAAGTGAGACAATTAACGAAGGCCAAAAGCCTAAATACAAACGTACCGTGGGTGTCTTAAGCGAGGTAAGAGGGAGTTTGTTAACACGGGACTTAAAAACTTGATTGAAACTTTATTTTTAACTGATATACGACGTTTCGGATGGGGTCTATCTACAACCGTTTTCAAGTTCCAGTTATCACTTGAAAACGATTGGAAATAGACACCATCCAAAACGTCGTATTTTAGTTAAAAATTAAAGACAATGGAAGTCCAAGAATGTAGTAATATTGAAAATATAACCCTGTATACAAGATTGTATTATTGTTTTTTTTATTTGCTTACTTAACTTACCACAATTAATTATCCACTGCCTTGAAATGCTTTCTTCTTTGGGAAATCGAAACATTCGGACGTTATCACGTCTAGTAAGACCACAATTGAAATACTGACACTTGTCCCCAGACATTATGTGTATCTTCTATTGAACTTTATGAATAAAAAATATATTATAGGATATTAATACCTAATGTATTTACCCCTTTATTATAAAAGAAGACCTTTGTCTTTAACCTCCTTCCATAGATGGATTTTAAAAAACATTAAAGTTTAAAGACAAATAAATGTTTTTTTTAAATATGTATTTTTTAGCAAATTATAAAAACCAGTGTGTATATTCTATATTCATTGTAATACTTTAATTATATCATTTTTTTTGTTTAATAATCGTGCTCAGGGTCTGTATTCTAATCAATTCTTACTCTTTACAGAATTAAACATAATGTATGTTTCTATAAGCATGCACATACACATACTAATTTTCTGGCGGATAAGTTTTCTAAATTTAAAATTCATTTTAATTTCTTCCTAAATTCAGACTCCTATAGTGTTTCTAGCAAGCAGAGGATTGCTGTAGGTTTACCTTAGGAAACCCATTAAATACTATTTTAATAAAAATAACCCTACATTAAAAATTAAAAAAACGCAGCGCTCTCGTTGGTGTAGGTAAATATTGTTTTCTTTTGGCGGCCTTCTTTTATGTCGGTTTTTAAGAAATGAATTGAAAACAGGGCTGTCATTTTACTTTCTATTTAGGGTAATAGAGGAGACAACAAAAAAGCCGCTAATTAATATAGATTACAAGACATAAGTGGTCGAGTTTTTATTCAGATATCGAAGATTAGATGAAATACCCAGCCGTATATTACACAAAATACACAGAAAAAAATAGGAACACAGTTACTTGCCATTCATGCCACCTTTTTTTTGCGAGGAACATATCAAGAAATCTTAAAGTGCAACTCTTGCCTATAAAATCCAATAAAGAACCACTAATATATTTTTATGTATTTTAAGCATTATAATACTTTAATTTTACTAGGTTCCTAAATTGCTTGCAAGTTAAAACGTGCCAGGATGTTAAATGTTAATATTAATAAAACCTCCAAAAAATTTTATTTGTCCTTTTTTAGTGAAGAGTTATGAGATATAGGTGGTTTCGATTACTTAAAATGCTATTTTTCTATTTGCTGCATTGTGCCGCCGCGACCGCTCTTGTCGGAAGATTAATATTTTTATGCTATTATCTACACTCTATACTTGATTATTATTAAGGATAAAGACTTGCAGTTTTCGCAAAATGTTGCTTCTTTTTGAGGAAACGAAAGATGACTCCTAAATATTTTTCATGTCTCTCTTTGTTTTTGACGTACAGGACAATTTTTTTACATTTAGCTACCCTACCCGTACTTCAGTTGTCCTTTAGCTTATATCAAAAGTAAACACTAATAATAAATTAACAAAAAATATAACTATACCACTGGATTCCACGTAAAAATATCTACAAACATCAGATTTTACTTTTTTATGAGTTAAAAGACAACCAAAATACGAGAAGGGTTTAAAAAACAAACAAGTTCGCCCTTATGTCAAATACAAATAGAGCCATAAAAATTATTTTACTCTAATCTTTCGTTTTATCAAAAAGTAGCAACACTTCGCGAAAACTGTAAGTCTCTATCTCTAATAATAATCAATAATGTACCCTGCAATTGCATCGAAATCTGAACACCCTGTATGTAAACCTAGTTTTTATTTACACCCCATATATTTTTATTATTAGTACTGTCTAAATTATTAAGACAATAAATAATTAAAATGTTGCAATTTACCACGAGTTTTTTTCCGGTTAACTTAAAGACAAATACAACTCACCTTATCCAAATAATATTCTTTATGATTTTACCGAAAATGCTAAAACGCCGTCGCTTGGCTACAGGCAGTAAGCTTACGTGTCTCCCCACCGCTGATGTTACACGAGGCGAGGAGGCGAGGCATCGACTTACGAAGAAATTTAAAGTGTAAACTGGCAACATGCCAAGCTGGCCGCCAAGGCAGAGCTGAACCGGACGCCAAAGGTGTACGAAAATTTTAGCATGCCATGGATTCTCTTATCCGTAGGTATGTTACTTTATGCTACGATACATAAGTATTAATTTGCATGATTAATATCTCGAAATGAAGGTGAATAAATTGTAATTTGTTATGCCATATTAAATAGTATATTTTGAAAGGTTTTTAAAGAATTTTGCAATTTTAGAGAAAAAATACGTTAGGTATCGGGTAAGACCGCCTAGAGAAAATTGCTCTGGCTAAGGTGACACCAAACCATATAGTTGCCATTTAGCTGTGAAGATATTTAAAATTATATTTTAAGTAATATCAATGTACTTTATTTATGGTATTTTTGTAAAAATAGAATGAAAAATATTTTTTTTTATGTTGGGTTTAACCCTTTAAGTCCCGTATTTTTTTTATTTAAGAATTTGAATTTTTAGAAATTAAAAAAATATTGGATACCAAGTTTAATGGTTTAATTTATTAATTTTTTTTTATTTTTTAGTTAAACATATCTAAGTTAGTAGGCGACCTTGTACACCCTAGGTGAGCGGCGTTATCCAACCTATCGTGCATCTCTGCCAAGCAGGTACGGTCTTAAAGAAGTAAGGTTTTTTTTTCTGAAAACGTTAACATAGCCGAAAAATTAGGCATACTTTTTTTAAACAGTAGATTTAAGCAATCACCTCTGTTTTTAATAGAGACCTATATGTTACTGACACTTCACAATATTCAAATTTGCTTAGGTGGGCAGGGCTTCCCCAAAATCTCCTACAGTGGATGTAACCGTTCCTAACAAATATGAAACAGGTGTTGCCATCTTTATCCTATATTTATTTAGAGATCATAGGCGCAATAAGGCGAGGGGCTAGTGGGAGCTTAACCCCCCTTTCCCCTACAGAGACGGCGATTAGCCCCCAAAATTATTGAACATTTAAAGAAAATAAGTGTTTTTGGGGACTATACTCTATAAACAGAAGTTTAATTCCCCCCCAAAAAAAAAAAGAGGCTTGTTGCGACACTGTTGGAGACTTCGAATTATATTATTATTTATTACTTAATATAACCCTTATATTTTAAATTTTTTGCACATGCAAGCCTTAGGTAAACGTTATTAGATATTTGTTTCAAGATTTTTAAGATTTCTACAATTTTTTTATGTTTAAAACTGTAAAATTTTAAATTGTAACAACTGTAATAATTTTTAGTCCTCGATTACTAAGTTAAGTGACCTTCAGTTTAACCCAGTTATTCTTTCTGCTCCAGTTAGTAAATTATGTTAAAAGATCTTAGTCCAATTAAGTATATTTGCAAGGCCCTTCTCTAAGAAAGGCAAAGGCATTTAAATAATAATTACTTTATTTGAAAGTTAGCTAAATTTAACAGTCCATAGGGTGTTTTCTGACTACGGTACAAAGTTTAAAAGGAAGATTTAATATGTCTTTTTAGGAAACAAAGTTCCTATGAACATATGTCCGGACTTGCTTCATTTCTGAAATACAGGTTGTTAAACTTTTTAAGAATAGTTGGTATTTCTTAAATATCTTAAAGAAGCTTTAATCGATTTGAATAAAATTTGGTAAACCTATTTAATGCAATAAGGCGCTGTGGTGCCTACTGTGACACCACACTGAATTTCATCCAAATTGGTTAAAGAACTATTTAAATACATACATAAAAAATATATTGACTTAAAAAATATATCCATCTCAAAAATGAAGCATGTCCGGACATATGTTTATACTAACTTTTTTTTATAAAAAGACATAAGAAATTACCCCTTAAGCTTCGTACCGTAGTTAGGAAACACCCTGTGTATGTGGTTTTATTTTAGCTAAGATTAAGCAACCAATAACAAAATATAGTTTTTAATAGATGCTTTTATTATTTTTAAGACATTAGTTATTTTAAATTTTAAATCTGAAGACACCATTTACGGTTTTTTTAATAGTAACAACAAAAAATTACGACATTTTTTTTATGTGTGAGATTATTACTATCTAATTATACAGTGCGATCATGCGTGCCATTAAAGGCACCCGGCACAATATATTGGCACGTCACTGATAGGGATAGCAACGATTTATCGATTATTTTCCAATATCGATATATCGGAAATCAAATATCGATAATCTTTATCGATATTTAACTTCTCGATATATCGATACATCAATATTTTTGATATTTGAGGAAAATAAGTCAAAATTAAAAACAGGATATGAACATCAGATATTAAGGTAAAATTAAAAGAATAAAGTCTTTTAAAGAGAGAATTTAAAGCACTTTAAGATAAGTTATCACTTAACCCGCTTTCCTATTTAAACTTTTTCATAATTGTGTTGGTTGGAAAGAGGATAACCCTAAACAAGTAAATTTTACACAAAAATGTGTTCCTAAAAATAAGAACAGATGTTTTAGGGTTTTTTGTAAGCGTACAAATAATGGAATTATAATAGGTGGTGGCACGCTTATATTAAAATGCACTGTATGTATAAAGATAACTTTTTGTTAGTTTAAAAACCCTACCAAGCTTCGTCAGAATCGGTAAAAAAAATGGCAGCGGAAAAACGTAAGCTTATATTTAAACCAAAAATGCGGTCTGCATTAGCAAATTTTAGGGTTAGTGTTTGTCATAAATTAGATTTATATGTTTTCGTTTTTCCATTTCAAATGTTTTTGAAAACAAATGGCTATTATATAATACGGGGTAAACAAACTTAAGTCGGCACCATTGCTAACTGTCGTTATCATTGGAGATACGAAATTGGTCAAATTAAAAAGTAGTAGTATTTTTTCGCTGATTAACGTGCTGCTAACATAATTAAGATATAGACAAGAGGATTATCCTCAACTTCGCCTTATTTATTATTATTATTATTAAAAACAATTGAACATTGAGTTTTCAATTTATTGCAAAAATGTAATTTCTTACTAAAATACCCTGTATATTATATTACTTTTAAAAAGCTTTAAAAAAGTTAACATGTAATATATCCAATATTTAATAGTTTTGGAAATATGGCTGTTCTTTGAAATTTGATAGTAAACTGGCAATTTTTAAATAGAACACCTTGTATATTCTATCACCATTAAATGGAAATTTTAAAGAGCATTAAGAAAATGCCTCGTTTAATATGTATATCTTTTATAGTTTTGGAAATATGGCCATCTAAATCTGAATGTTTTGTTAAATTTTATACTGCATGAGCAATGCGTTTTGGTATATCGGCGAGTAATATAATAACAGAACAAGCACTATTAGTCACACATGTGTACATGCCGGTATTTAGTTTAGATTGTCCTTTTTCCTCACACTGGCTAAATGTTATGTTATTTAGCTGAATCGGTATATACAGCTGTGAGCTATACCTTAGCACTAATTTAATGTTGATATTATGAATATTATATATATATATTTTTTATTTAAATGGCAATATTTTAAAAAATATCATAAATATACCTATTACATGTATTGTTTTCTTAAAGCTGTTTAAAATATTTATTTAATGGTTATATAATATACAGAGTGTTCCATTTTAAAATTTGCTAGTTCACTAACAAATTTCTATTGCAATATTTCTGAAACTACTAAGAAATGGATATCACCATTGGCTATATAGCTCTATTGATGGATATTTTAAATAGGTGATATGATATATAGGGTGTTTCATTTAAAAATGTAAATTTTTAGCAATACAATTTAAAACCCAATATTAAATCGTTTTTCTGTTGGCAACACGTTAATCAGCGGAAAAATTACTACTACTTTTCTTTTTTACCCAACTTCGTAACTTTAACAATAAAGAAGTAAGCAATAGTGCCGACTTGAGTTGGCTCACCCTGTATATAGTGTTCAGCTGCAGAAAGGCGTTCTAATAAAGATATTAAAAGAAATTAAAAGATAATTAACGAAAAGGATTAAGGTGTCTTGTAGGAAATAGGGCATACATAATTTGGTTTGGCAATGAATGCTTATTTATACAAAATATCAATAAGCGTCTGTAACTCTGGTGAGGTTCATACATTTAAGTTACCTATATTCTGCCTTAATATACTTAATATATTTTTGTGGTTTCCTGCAAAAAGAACAAAGTTTTAAATACGTGCAAACAACGGACCTTAAATATACATATTTATATACAGGGTGCGTTTTTTATAACTTACAATGGCTATATTTTTTAAACAATGGCACAAATTAAAAAAATAAAAAAACACCAATTCTATTAAGCTCTGGGAAAAATTATTTCAGCACTTCCCAGTCACTTTTAAATCTTAAATAGAAACATTCCTTATGTGGTTCCTCTCGGGTAGAATCAAATGTCACCCTTACTCTTTAGTAAAAATCAAACTTTATTAATCCTAAAGAATACCAAAAATGCACGATTAAATCAATATAAAATTATGTACCTGTATGCATTTTTACTATAATAAAATGTTATATTGATTTTTCTTCGTCAAAATAAAAATAATAATGTTATTATATTTATTATTTAAAAACAAGCTTAATTTTTGTTTTTAATGTAGAGCCATAAAATATTACAATTTCAACCGAGGTGAAAAGTGTTTTATTACTGTCAAGAGAAACGGATGGTTTACATTGCTCAAGACAGTAATAAAACTTTTTCCGAGGTTAGTCTGCTAGTTTATTTACAGCCATAATAACTTTCCTTTTCTTTGAATTTTTTAAATCAAAATGTGGCAACCTAACAAAATAATATTTACTTTGTCTTATAATTAGGTACGCCACCAGACATTACTTGCGCGTATATAAAGTTGTTGTTTACAAATATCAGGCATGATGTTAGGTTTGTAATTTTTTGAATTCTTGCGATGAAAGTCAAAAGTTGGAAAAGAAACACTAGCAAACTTTTAAAAAGTCGGAAATATCAACATTACATACATAGTGTAAATAAAACCTATTAGTAGGGAGAGATAGCCGATTGACTAGCAACCGTCCACCGGTGGAGCTTACTATCTCAAAATCTCTGACGTCAGCAATTATTTAGGAATATTTCGCTACTCCATATTTAGGGCGTGGCCATTACTATCTGTAAAACGTCATCTGTCACCTATTAAATGTCAAATCTCATCTGTCACTTGTCATATGTCAAAAATTACGTGACTTAGAAAATGGCCGTTATGTATAGGATACTTGTTCTAAAGCCTTAATTTGATTTGCGCAAACGCAAAAATTTTAAGTCATACATTACGTGCATTATTGACTAAACTCGGAATTAAACCCTGATGATGAGTCATTGGCCCGCGGTTTAATTTTTCTAAATATAGTATTACGTTATGCCTATCGAATAGCGATAACCGCAAAAGGAATAAAACGGGGCTAAAGAACCTGCCATGTTAAACATTGGAGCCTCCTGCACTCGAAGCACCGGACTTAGCGGTGAAGTGCCGTATTAAGAAAAAAACAAACAGTGCAGTATTTAAAAAAACAGTGCCGTATTTAAAAAAAAAAAAAGCGACAGTATTTGGAAAAAGGCTAATGGATTAAATCTACTTAACATTTTAAAGAATCATGTTTAAATGTAAATTTTGTCAGTGACAGATGACATTTGACAGGTGACAGATGACGTTTGATAGGTAGTAATTGCCACGCACTAAATATGGAGTTGCAAAAGATTCCTAAATAATTACTGACGTCAGAGATTTTGAGATAATAAGCTACACTGGTGGACGATGGCTAGTCAATCGGCTATCTCTCCCTACTACTATTTTTGGCTTTAAATCCTTTTAAAAACATGTAAAATAATTATGTTTGTTGTTTTTGCCGGTGAAATACTAAAACACTTAAGACTGTCAATTAAATAAAATAAAACAGAAACAACAAAACAATTTTATTTTTGAAAACGAAACATTTTCTTGATTGTTTTATTTTTTTAACCTTTTAGTTTTTTAATACGTTTTAATAAATAGGATTTTTTTATATTTTAGTAAAATAAAAATTAATTTAATAAAAAGTTATAATTTTATTAAACCAGAAAATGGTAACCAGACATACTTGAAGTGCCAAAACATACAAAAAAATCAATATTCTATGAAAGCCAAGCGTTTATTATCAGTATTTGTAATAAAAAGAGGTAAAGTTAAATTAATTCAATATTTAAACAACTTTCAAAACAATTTAAAGTATTAAATTGTTTTAGTATAGAGCTAATATTACACTATTGAATTTAATTGTTACATTATAAAGTGTTTTAAATTTCCAAATGTTTAATTAAATTTTTTGTCAACTGTCTTTTATAAAATAACCCTAAATATTTTGCTTCTACATTATTAAATAAATTTATATAGAAAATGTATTCTTATAATAAAAGTTTAAAGCATTTCATCAAACTTTTATAGCGTTAGCAAAGTAAAGCACCCATTTTACCAAGTTTTAAAATAAAATTTTAATCACACTTCAATTTTGTTAGGTTTATTTTAAAGTAATAAGTATCGGTAATCAATCTTAGCAAGATGTCATCAGTAATTAACAATCTTTTGTGAAGGTACTTAAAGAAAATGCTTTAGTAATGGTGTTTTCAAAATCAACATTTTTATTAACATATTTCGATAACACCATCACTGTTTGATAGTCTTGCCCTAAAACATTTTTTTTGTATTTGAAATAAAAATAATTTTTATTATTTATATTTTTAATTATTTATTATTGTATGATGTACCGTTTATTTAAAGTAGGCTAAAGAACACATATGTTTAACGAATCAAGTTGTTCCTTGGTCACATAAATTACTATTGCATTTATTTTAATCAGCTTTTTTTTAAATTATATTATACATTTTTCCTAAAAAATATAAACATACAGTGTATCTACGGATGGACTTAACTATACCTGTATTTTTTTATTATTTTTAATATTTTGAAAAAAGCTATACTCATACAATACAAAAAAAATAATCAAAAGTAAAAATTTTTTTCCTATTAGTTATGATTTGTGAAAAAAATTGAGAATAACGTTTAAAATTTTTTCATTTTTTAAAATATTATTCTTGCGATTTTAAATCTTCCTGTATATTGAAGGGTATTTTTTATTATACCTTTAGGCATTTTGGATAAAGAAAACAATTTTCTGTATAACTTTTTTCGTAATATTAAAAAATAATAACAGGTATGGTTAAGGCCATCCGTGGCCGCACTGTATGCTTTTCTATTTTTTAGCAGCAGGAAAATATAAAACAAAAAAATATCGCCATTTTTAGTTATTAACACCATAAGATGATTTTAAAATATATTTTTATTGTTAAGTAAAAAAAACCTGAAAAAAATAAGATATACATATTTGAAATAAATAATTACACCATTTTAAATAGTATTTTTTTTTAAATTTAAAACTGTTTAATTTTCCCCACATAATTAACAAAAAAATGTGTTATGGATTGGTTTTAGGATTTAATGTAAAATAACGTGCGCAATTTTATTGTTCTCTGTAAATATTGTACAAATTTGGAAACAAAGACAGATAAATCTTTCTTTCTTTACTTTTTTTTTGTACTATAATTTAATTTTAAAGACTATGATTTAAAGCAAAAACCCTGTATTTTACCTGCAATATCTGCAATACTTACTTAAGAAATAATAAAAACATACTAAAAGTAATACATAATGCATTAAAAAAATAAAAAAATCAAAATTTTTGACAAGCTGCATATAAAAAAAAAAACAAATACTTTAAACCCAAACACATAAATAAATAATAAATATAAATGTAAACCAAAATTAGTGCACTTATCTCTAATTTAAACAAAATGCTTCTTGTACGACTTTTCCACCGAACCCTTTAATTGAATTATACTACTTTTGAGAAAAACACATAAACAAAAGATGTGTTTTATTAGTTTGAAAAGTCAGTAATTCTAGTAACCCCAATAAAAATGTATTTTATTGGTTTAATAAGTCAGTAACCGAAATTAGTTACTAGGTAATCATTAACAATGTAACATTTTTTTATCTTTGGACAATCAACGAGAGCTAAAAGCCTAAATACTAACGTACTGTGGGTGTCTTAAGCAAGGTAAGAGGAAGTTTGTTAACACGGGACATAAAAACTTGAAGATTTGGGGGAGAAGGAAACACCTTCGCTGGCAGTAGGTTTCACAGTCTAGAAACTCTAGGGATAAAAGAACGAACGAAATTAAAAGCTCGGGGCCAAAAGTTTAGGAAAACGAGCCGTTTTATATAAAAAATTATACAATTTCTTATTAAAATATGTTTTTTTCAAGAAACAATAAAGTTTAATTTTTAGAAGCAATAAACTATAGGATAAAACTAGATTAGTGCTGGACTTTATACAGGGCCGGCCCGAGGAAAAGTGGCGCCTGAGTCGGTTACGATTTTGGCGCCCTTAGCTAAGAAATCAAGATAATCCTAATATAGCCAGTAATGTAAATGCATACTTTAAAATAGGTGAATATAAAGCTGATTTTAAATTTAAAAATTTTAGAGTCGGCTAAAAATATTGTTTTTTGACATAGGATGATAAAAGTTTGCTTTAATACGTTGTTTGAAGAACTAAAATAGTATATTGTGCAACAAGTCTTGAAAAAGAGTCAGTTTCAAACGTGTTGCAGACGATACTTTTCTACGACAGCAGAAAATAAAAATTAATATGTGATATTTATTATTTCTATTTTTTCACTTTTGACAGGACTGTACGAACGTTTTTCATACGCCGTGAAAAATGTTTTCACCCACATATGTCAAAATTAAATGATAGAAAATAAAATATTTTTGACTGGTTGACACACGAGGTTATCATCATACATCATCTAAAATTAGTCATTTTCAGATCCTGTTTGACGTGCCTTTTTAGACACTGTTCATAGCAGTCGTAGAAAAAAACTTTTTATCGTCAAAGAGTGTGATTTATACACACAGTAAGGACGCGAGGGTTGGAATAAATTTATTTTAAAGTAAGTGATTTGTTTTTGGAAAAAACACTTAAACACATCAATCTTAATATAATAATAAAGTTAGCCTTAAAGGGTGGCTCAAGGGCTCAACTTCATTTCTTTTAAAAATTTTCTATATTTCTTAATTATGCATTAAATTTTAACTATGTTTTATGTATCCGGCCTTATACCTAAAGTTAACAATCATCGAAGAAATTTACCATCGATTTCTTTTAAACTTTAACAAATTCCAAAAAACAAACCAAAATTGACGTTAAGCATTTTTCCAAAGAACAAAACATTTAAATGAATTTGTATTAACTTGTTTTTAGGATATAATTTGAAGGGTACTGCATTGTTTATTGGTGAATAGTTAATATCTATTGTGTTATTATCGTCGGGTGGCAATTATAGCCATGAAGAAAAGTTTAACATGCTCACGTGTTACATTTTGTGCCACAAAAATACTGTAAATACAGCGGCAATGTATCTTTATACACATCCAGAAAGAACACAGCCATGTAATTTCATTTTCTTACAGCTGGCTCGAAATTTAAAAAGCCAGTTTTATCTCGAAAAAAGAATCTTTAGAAGAAACCCCAAGTAATGTTTTACAAGCAGTTGTTGAGAACCCTGAGATATCAACTTGGCAAATTAAACAAAATGTAAGAGTAGCCAAATCCTTAGCTTAATTTCTTTTGCGTAAAAATAGATAACACCCCTATAAATTTAAGATTTGCCAAGGACTTAAACCGGAAGATTTCGAACGCGCCGATATTTTTGCAAAATATCAAAACATCAAAAACGTTTTGGGTTTAATATGTGGTGTGGAATTTTAGGAACTAAAACATCAGGTCCGTGTATTTAGCATAATTCATTAATTGCAGAAATGATACCTTCATTTATTTTTGCAGCACAAAATGTAGCAAGTTAGCATGTCAAACTTATCTTCATGGCTATAATGGCCATCCTGCATATTCGACCATAATAATACAATAAGATATTAGCTTTTCACCAATAAACAATAATAGATTATAATGATATTAAATTATGTTACAGATACGGTAACAAGTATTACCGTCCAAGCATTTGTTTGCAAGGCCTTTCTAAAAATAACTTTAAAAAAATAGAAAAAATGCAATTTTGCTTTTTACTAAAAATTAAAATATGACATGTGATACATCGTTGAATTTGTAATAAAAAATGGGATCAGATACAAGGTGTACTTTTTTTCGAGCCATATAAAAAAATAAAGTTGATGATGGTTTCTTGAAAACGAAACGTTGGGTATAAAATCTAAAAATACCATCATGTAGTAGCTAAAAAGTGCCAATAAAAAGTGTGATTAGTGGTTTTTATATCGCTTCAAATAAAGTCAGAAAAAAATAAAATCGATAGAGTCAAATTTTGGTTTTTGCCAAATATCTCAGCAGGCCATGAAAATGTTTTAAGTTTTTAAACTGCATGTAAATAAGCTTTAAAAAACACAACTTTTTCCTAATTTAACCTACGCTGTATCTCCAACAGGTATGGAGACATGCTTAGGATCCTTATCTTGGACACACTGTATATATACATTTTTGTAATATGCGCCGTGTCAGTGCAATTAGACTGTTTTGTTCTCTTTAATGCACCTGCAGCATTTAAGCCAATTGTCTTAATTTTAAACATTGCAGGACTTTAAGCAGGATTTAATAAAATTAAATTGCTTTAAAATTGTGCAACAAAATAAAACTTATTTTACTTGTTAGCCCAATGTTTTACGAGAGCGAATTCTAATTATATTGCTCTTAATAAAGTAGGCGTCGGATTAAAAATAAATTATTTTTAGTTTTACTGTAAGTATCTTGTGGGTGAAAATTTATTTATACACAATCCAAGGTTTAAAGAAAAAGAAAAGTCCGTCAGTGGTTTTCAGAGATAATCTTACGGATAAAGAAGCCAACAAAGAGAAAAATTTGAATATTTTTTGATGGACTGTAAAGGAATCCATAAAAGTGTGTCTTAAGGCGGTATCAGACGGTTCACTTCAGTGAATGTTCACTCAAGAGAATATTTATTTATATTTTATTCCACGTTCACACAACACAAACAATGTTACTTTAAAATGAAGGTTTACTTGGTATTTTCCTAAAAGATGCCATCTAACGAAGTTGTGCACCTTGGAATTCGTATGTTATGTGATCATTTGATTAAGGACTAAAGGTGGGTGCAACCATAGATTTCAAGAAGAAAAGTCCAGTTTCTTATTTCTTTTTTCAGCCGATGAAACCTTAGAGGCAAGAGACAAAGTGAAAAGGTCTGCTAGTGAATACTCTGTAGATCTTAGCTCTTCGGCAAATACCGGTAATGCGGGTGCGAATATTGAAACGGATGGACATTCCAAGTTTTTCGGTTAGTGGTTAATTGGTTTTGAGAATATTATGCTTATAAATAAATGTGTTTATTTTTTCAGGAACACTTCAACAAGATCAGTTATCAGTCATAGATAATAATTTATCAGTTACAGAGCATTCAACCATCTCTAACTTGCAGAGCTATGTATCTACATCAAAAACTAGGAAAGAATACTCAGCCAGAAAAATGGGTAAACCATGCGGAGACCAATCTATTTTATAATTTCAAAGACACTAAGTAGTAGTTCTTAAAATGCTTCAAAAGGGGCAACGTGTATTCATCGTTCCACTTAAAAATCATCTTGGTAGGGCTACAGGGCACGTACTTAACCCTACAACAGGTGCGACGAAATGAGAGATCCCGAGTGAACATTTATTTTATGTCAAGATGTCGCGCCTCACATAACCGCAACGAACCCATGGCCGTGCGTTTCCTCAGTGAAATGTAGGAGGATGCGGTGCAAAAAGTTTTGTGTTTAATTAAACTGCACTAATATGAGTAAATTATTCCACTCTTTCCACAATACCTGATAGTAAAATAAACAATTAAGGTAACACAGTTTTAAGGTTTGGCCACACATGACCACCGTTGTACCGTTCTAATCAAATGCCGTACGCCTAATATTACCGCAATGTGCCCGATCACATACCATAAACAAAAAATAACAATATATTTATAAGATTTACTTTTACATATTATTTACAAGATGTAACAATAAAATTAATTTTGCATTTTTTAATACTATAAATCACATTTTCTTGTATTGTTTTTTTACAACAACTAACGTTAAATTACTAACTCTTTTTTTATACATAATGAACTGAAATAAAAGATTACGCCCGTTAAACTCAAAGCTTGGCTCGGAGAACATTGGCGCTATACGGTTTACCGATCCATGTATGATTTCATTGACTGGGCATGTCTCAGACCGTTAGATGTATTTCTGTCAAAATTAAAAATGTAAACAAAACGCATTATCATGCTACGGTGCGGGTCTTGTGGGGCATTGGTGCGGTTATGTAAGACTTTTACCTATACTAAACTCAAAGTTTGAATAAAAAGAACAGAGATAAGTAGAAAAATTTGTTTTAGCTTGACATAAATGCTTTTTATATTGGCATGAAAAGTGCTTTTAAATTTTTCCGAATTAATTTGCCCTACTTTTTACCGTTAAATCGGGCTTGGTGCGGTTATTTGTGGCCCGACCTTAATGCCGAATGTCGATATCCAGCACTGGTGGATCGGTTCACCTAAGGTTTACTAATGAATTCATTGGGTATTCATTTTTATTTCACTCTATGTTCAAAAGTTTCACTTCGAGTAAAAGATGCAGAATGAAAGAGAAAAGTGAACCTAAAATGGATCGTCTGATACAGCCTTTACGTTTAAAAGTATAAGAGAAATTTGTTTGTGGGTTGACAAAGATGCTTTATGTCTATAGAGGATCATAATTCTAAGTTACGGTTTATTCGTGCAGTGCAGTGTATATTCGAAATAATTTGCATTGTGAAAAAAATGATTGACTTACTATTACCATTCAAGGTTATTTGTTAAACTAACATTAACAATTTTTGTTTAATTGTTTTTTTGTACTTTGTTGCTTATTTAAGATATGTAAAAAAACCTAATTTAATTTTTGACAAAATTTTTGTAATTTGTAAAAATATTATTGATTTAAATATAATGCATTCCTGTATTCAAATGTTAATTTTGATGTTTCGCCTTTATTCACCAAAAAGTTCTGCATGGTCTAAAACCTAAAATACAATCATCAGATATTCATTTTTAGCAGTGGAAAATGGTATGTCAAAAAATATGAATTTGATAAGTAATACAACTTTTATAAGAACAAATTTTTATATAAGTAAAAGATATTACCTACATATGTATCTTCAGCCGTCTTTAAGCGTGTAAATACTCAGCTATTTTAAGAACAAGTTTTTAAGTAAAATATATTTTCTCTCGCGCTCTCTTAATTTATGAAAATATTTGACGCGTTTCAAATGGTAAGTAACTTCAGCCCTCTTCAGGTAAGTAAATACTCACCTAAAGATGGCTGGAGATACTTACCAGTTATAACGTTGTTAAAATAGTTGTGTAACGATCATAATTAAGTGTATATAAGTAAAAAAATGCCTGTGCTGTGGGATTGTTAAAACCAAATACAAGTAAAATTGTTTATCATCAAATAACCAAGAAAAAACACACGACCAACTAAATAAAACAAAGTTGTTTTTAAACATCACCGCTGGTATTAAAAATAATTTAAAAAGTTAAGTGAAAATGAATGCTTTAGGATAAAAAGAAGAGCTTACGGCATCTAAAAAGTTTATAGCACTTCCGGTTAAACGTATTTTCTCTTTATTTCTATCCTATCTCTTACAATGCTTTGAATCTCTTTAAGGGTGATTCTTTTTGTTTCTATATCTTAAAGCAGTTTAAGAAATTATGTGTACAAATAGGACCTAATGAAGTAGTTAAGGGTAAATTATGGGCTATCTTGGGAAGTAAATTTCATGTTTCCAAGGAAGTTTCTTATGCGTCAAGTGGAGATTAATTTCGGTTATTTTCATAGAAGATTAAATAAAAGTTTTTTTGTTTTTTTTTAAATATAGGAATATAAAGCTAAAATTTTACTAAGAAAAGAAAATAACATTGTATTTTTACCCAGCCAATAACACAAATTATTTTTTTAAAAGAGTAGTTAAAAACAAATTCTTTATCAGAATAAATTGTAGAATCAAAATGTATATACCCAATTTGTTACTTCTAAGACTTTAATTAATTAAATTATCTAATATATTTTAAATATGGTGTTGCTTGGAAAACGCAAAGCGGACGGTGTTTTTATTTAAAAACTAAAAGACCGCCCGAAGAATAATATTATTTACATAATTATATTTAAAGACCAAATTCAAAAATTATTTTAAATTATTTAAATATTTTTAGAAAGATAAGGAAAAAAGGTACAACACTTACCTATTTTTTCGGCAAGGGCTTCCAAATTTAATATGAATAGTTGTACTTACCTGAAATAAAAAACAGTTATAATTTAAGTTATACCTAAAGGGTGTCTCTAAAAGGTCTGTTGAAAATGCCACCACAAATTTTTGGACCAGAATACAATGATTTAATACAATTTAACCTAGTATGAAATTTAATCATCGTTTATATTTAATTTTAGTTATTTTTAACTATTTTTTTATTATCAGAAGTTTTCTGACAAAATTTATTAATGAAAGGTTTTTAGGCTGGATAATAGAAATCGGTTTTTTGTTGTAAAATGTAAAAAAGCCACCCACACCTTTTATTTTGTTCAAAATCTTGTAACTTGTTTGCCCTTGTATAATATGGACCTAGCAAAAAGTTCTATTTTCTTATATTTTCTACACACAAAATGCATACTTAGTAAATATCGCTACGAGCAATCGTTTTTAAAAATTCCAGGTAACCGGTTTTATTTCACACAAAAAAAAAAACATATGTATTCCACTAACTTTTAATTAGGCCGCCCAAGTTTTCCTTAAAGGTTTTTACAGGGTGCTACTGTAAATTTATAGCCCTAAATGAAACAATCAAATTTACTTTAGTTGAAAAGTTGATAGTTTGCAAGATACAGGGTGTCAAAGTAAAAAAATAAAGTAGAAATTTTAACACCCCGTATTTCGCAAACGATCAACTTTTCGACTAAGGTAAATTGCATTAGATTGTTGTATTTTGGCCTAAAGAATGAGTGGTGGAATTTTTTACAGACCTTTTAGAGACTGCCGGGTGGCTTAGATAAAAAGTATAATAGAATTTAGCTGTGAAGAAGCCACAGGCGTCATACAAATAAAGACGGCAATCACCTATTTCTTTCTAATCGGGTCGTTTAAATAGTTTGCTAGCAACAAAAAAGGGAATAATTTCAAAGTGAGAAAGAGCTTATGACAACGTGGCTTCTTTACTGCTAAATCGCAGTCTAAAAAATGCAGTAGAACATTTTTGTATAAAATTAAACGTTGAATCTAAAATACCTATCTTAAAAATGGTTGCTCGTAACGATATTTAACTAAGAATATGAGAATTTTACGAAAAAAGTGATTCTCTATGTAAAGTTCTGCATGGTTTAAAACTGCAATTATCAGATATTAATTTTTGCAGTGGTGTACGCGGGGCCGTTTCTAGGGTGTCTCGCGCCGTGGTGCAAAAATATTTTGCCGCCCTAACAACAAAATGTGCTGTAAGGTAAAAGAAGGCCTTACTTTCAAAACAAAACACCTTAGTTCCTAAATAGCGCCCTTAATTTCTTAACTCTTCGCCCTTTATTCCACAATTTTCCTCTCCTGCAGCGTTGCGTCCTGGTACCTTGCACCACTTGCACTACTTGCACTACCCGGTAGGCACGGCCCTGGGTATACCAGGAATGTCAAAAAATATGAATTTCGCTTAAGAGGCAAGTACTCTTATTTTTTATAATATCGCAAATTTTTATTAAGAAAAAATGTTTAGGATTAAAAATTACATTAAAATATGCACAACTAGTTAATTTTCAGGAAAAACTTTTTTCCTTATTTACTTACTTGTAAAACATGTGTGAAAATTAAATTTTGTACAATAGTGCATTCTTATTTTGAAATTTAATATGTTAAAAATGCCTACGAACAGAGAAAAGTCACAGAAACGTTTGATATCGCAAGAAAAAATGTAAAATATATTTTTTTATTAAACCAATTTGCCTATTTAAAAGGTATTTTAAATCCTAAGCAGCTTTTCCTTTTTTTGATAAAATAAAAAATAAGGGTACTTTCCTCTTGACCAAAATTAATATTTTTTGACATACCTCATATATCACTGCAAAAAATTAATATCTGATGAATGCATTTGACCATGCAACACTTTTTGTAATGATTAACTTTTTTCGTAAAATTAATAGATAATTTAAAAAAATTCCATATGGTGCCAACTGAAGTCGACACGCTGTATATTAAAAAATAACTAAAATAAAAAAAACTCTGACACCCTGTATCTCGCAAGCAATAAACTTTTTGGCCAAGGTAAATTGTGATATATCGTTTTAATTTGGCACAAGGGGTTTGTGGTATTTTGGCATTTTGTTCGACCTTTTAGAGACACCCTGAATATTTTTTTCTATACTGGTTTAGTGTCTGGAAGGTATCGGGCATTAAGAGTTTAATAGTAAAATCGGCGCCGTTGCCTGTTTTCCCTGTTTTATGCTCAACCTATTTTTTCGGTTTTTTTTTATTAAAATGTACCATTTATTTTTATTGCTATTAATTGCGCCGGGTAATTTTAATAAGTCCACAAAGTTTCAAAATTCTATTATTACTAGGTGCTAAGATATGAAAAACAAACAAATTTTGGCATCTAATGCTGCGTCTAGACTTGTAACAATTCGTCGCGCCAAAGGAGCGCGCAAATAGGTTGGTTTGTTTCGACGGATGTTTGGTGAATTACTGCAAATCTGGACGCAGCTTAAGGGTTTCTGGGTAAGAAGAATTGAACAGTGATACTTTCATTGTTGCTAGTTATTCCAGTTTTGCGCTACATGTAATATGTTTTGCATTTTTATTGAAATGCCCTATTTATTTCAATTCCAAAAAAAAGAAGCATGTCAATTTTAGTTAGACTTGAAATTTTCAAAATTTAATATTTACCAGTTACCGAGATATGACAACATCGCAATTCTATTTAAATTTGGCAACAAAGCTAATACTAATGATCAGTTGGGCATGCCAAAAAAACCCTAAATACTAAATTTGTAAATATATCTTTAGCAGTTTTAGGCACTAAATTACTCTTTGCTGAAAGTGTAGCGTATTATATCTCAACAACTAACAGAGGCATAATTTTGAAAATTTAGAAACTTACCAAATTTGATTTGTTCAATTTAATGCAATTTAATGCAATAAAAATAAACCGGGTCTTATTTAAACATCTGAAATAATACGTGTAGACCAACCGATATCACTATACCGGGTGATGCATCGCCGGGCTGGACATAGGAAAACCGATGTAATTTTTATTGGGGCCAATTATTATCTCCCCTAATTATTTTAAAGAAAAAATCTATTGATTTTATTGAAGAGCATGCAAATCTACGTCCATGGTAAAAACTTTAGATTTTTCGATTAACCCGTTTGCTAGTTAGATGCCAATATATTTTTAAAAATTGTTACATTATTATCGCCTCACATTTATGAACAACAATAAAAAAACCAGTTAGCGTGACATAACGTTGTTATTTTAAAATTTAGTGCTTTATTATTATCAAAAAATCGTAGAGCCAAAAGATTAACCATGAGTTATACCACTGAAGAAAAAGTATTGATGATTAAATGGTACTATCAAGGAAATAGTTACCAAAAGGTGTCAGGCATGTTCGCTGCTCAGTATCCGAATAGACCGATACCCAGAAAAACAACAGTCGATAGGACTATCAAAAAATTTGAGACCAAAGGCACAGTGATAAATAACTGCAGATGTGAAGCTAAGGAGTATCAAAGAGAAGAAAATGTAAGAGATGATAGACACTTGGAAATTTTATTGCACGTGGAAGAAAATGAAGGGAAGGTGAGTACAAGGAAACTTCACAAAACGGTGCTCGGATTTTGAAAAGAATAGATACATTTCATACAAATATAAAAGACATCAAGAGCTAAGAGATGGGGATGAAATACGACGGCAGGAATTTTGTTTTGACATGATGGAAAGGGCGAAAGGGCAAACATGGACAGGGAATTTTTAAGAAATATTTGTTTTACCGATGAGTGCCCAATCATCAAAATTACCGATACTGAAGCAAAGAAAACCAACACAGATTTGTCGAAACGAGGACGCAATATCCACAGAAAGTATATGTTTGGGCGGGTATTTTTGGACAACATATTATTGGACCATTTTTTCTTAATCAAAATTTGAATTTTATTTGGAACTACTCGAAGAACTAATTTTATCCGCTTTAAATGATGTTTCCAGGAAATTTGGTACCAAATGGATGGCTGTTCGGGAATATTTACACATTGCTTTTAATGGAAATGTAATTGGCCTACATCACACCATAAATTGGCCAGCCAGGTCTCCTGATATTTTGCCATATGACTTCTTTCTCTGGGGCCATTTAAAAAGCATGATTTACAAGGATAAAAATTACTCTAATCTTGATGAGTTAAAAAATGCTATTTGTGCAGAATGCAATAAAATTTAAATTTACCAGTTGGTCAATGTAAGAAGACAATTTTATGAACGTCTGGGTTATTGTCTAGCAGTCAATGGAGGAATATTTGAAATTTTTTTAAATCTTAAGTTTATTTCCAACATATTAATTATTGTAATAATATTAATAATTAATTAAAGCATGTAAATATTATAACATGTAACAATTTTTATAAATATATTAGCATCTAACTAGCAAACGGGTTAACCGAAAAATCTAAAGTTCTTACCATGAACGTAGATTTGCATGCTTTTCAATAGAATTTTTCTCTAAAATAACTAGGGGAGCCAATAATTGACCCCATTAAAAATTACATGGGATTTCCTATGTCCCGCACGGCGATGCATCACCCGGTATAATTCCACATGTCTTAAACATCTTAGATAACAAAAATTTGGTAAATGTAGCTTTAGAGGTTTTAAAAATATTTAAAAGTTACAGTACTTTCTACTAACCCAGCACTTTGTTTTTCTACACTATCATAAAGAAAGTATGCGTCGTTAAAGTTTAAAACTTTCATGGGCAATTGTTGCCAATGCGTCAACTTATGGTGCAAGCGTCAGTCATGCGCCTCTGTGTAATTTCTCCCTGCTAGTATTCAGCACACTAAAACTAAATTAAACCTATCAAGCTGACACGATGTGTATGTTTTTGTTTTCATTTGTTAGCCAGTAAATATGTCTGCGTAAATATTCAATCCTAGGCAAAAGCAATTCGGACCGGCTCAAAACTAGTCATGTCATGTTAAAGTAAAATAATATCCACTGTTTATACTTGTCATTTCAAACATTTAACTAGTCATGTGAATCATTTAAAACATTTATTAAAAATAAATATTCGCTTTAAAATTACTTTGAGGTGTTTAGTGGTAAAAGTGACAATTAGGAAATAACAAGTAACAAATAAAAAATACTGCTCCATATAAGATCAAAGTTAATTGCTAGTAATAAAATATAAAAAAACAAATAAAATATACTATTAACAATAAATTAAATCCTGGAAAATGTAATATAAGAGTAAATTACAAAAGTGTAATTAGATTACAAAGTTAAGTTAGATCACAAAATATCAAAATAACTTAAACTCTTAACCTAAAAATATAAAGTTTAGTTAAATAAAGCTAGTTTGATAAATAAAATAATAAATTAAAAAACAAATAAAAAAAATGGCAAATTGACTTTTTTTTAAACACATGCTTTAAACTTTAAATTTTGAGTTAAAATTAAATTATAAACAATTTTTACTCCAAACATTTTTTAGATATTTTGTGATCTAACCCCACTTTTGGTAAGTCAATCTCATTTTTTAAAATTTCCCGTCATACCGCTGCACATGACATATGTCAAAATGGAGTTTTAGGTTATCAGACATGCATAGGTGTTGCCAGAAAAAATATCGATACTATATTAAAAAAAAATATGTTTTAAAAACAACATCCTTCAAATGATTTTTTTGATTTCCTATACATTTTTGTGTAATCTTTTTATATTGAAATATTCGGTATATTGTTACAATAAATTCCAAACATTACATACTATAACATACAATAACGTGGTATGGGTATTTTTACGTCTCGAATTGCATAGACTGTGGCACAATCAAAATATTTGGTTACAAAACAATACGGGACCAAAGCACACACAGCACGACAAACTCCACTCTTTTGTTGCTACAAATGCTCCCCAGTAGCTTGATTTTAAAATTTGGTGATATAATATGGCCAGCTAATTTTACCGATTTCACGGCTCCTGATTTCTTCCTTTGGAAATATTTAAAGAAAAAGGTTTATAAAAGGGATCCCTTTAAACTCCTTTTCAATCAAAGAACCTGAAATTCGTATTTCAGAAAAAATAAATAATATTGGAGCAGATATGTTAAAAGGAGTTATGAAAAATTTAATATACACATACACAAATGTAAAGAGAATCACAAAAGTTATTTGAAAAATATTATTTTTAAAACATACATTGCACATCTTAATTTTGTCATTTGTCATAATTGTTTTTTTTGTATAATGTTTTTAGGTTTGTAGCAAATTGTTGAAAATAGATGATACCGGATGCCTAACCCAGTATATTTTTTTCTTTTTTATATTAGTATTTTTATGTGGCCTTATAAAATTGTCGAATTAGTTGATAAAAATTAGATTGTACAGAAAAAATATTGTCTTTTCATGTACTTGTCAAATGAAAAATAAAAAGGATTAGGTCGAGGATATATTTTTAACAAAAACGTAATAGGATCTACTGTTAAGATAGAAAGAAAGTGAAATTAAGGTTACTATTTCAGAACTTCTTAGGTAAACGTGACTATCGTTCTAATATTATGTGGTTAAACGGGATATCTATATATATCTTATTAACTTGTTTGTCTTTGTACACTGAAAGTTTAAAAATAATGCAATTTACAAGGAAAAACTCCTTAAGCTTTACAAATGTAACGTGTTCTACTTTACAAAATACTTATTTTGTAAAAAATATACATGGTCCTTTTAAACTACAATCCGAAAGTTAAGAGGGTGATTTCTTATGTCTGTTTAAAAAAATATAAACATATGTCCGGATTTGCTACATTTCTAAGATACAGGGCATTAAAGTTAAAAAGTTCGTACTTGTTAAATATCTTAAAAAATCTTTAACCGATTTGAATAAAATTTGGTACACCCATTTAATGTAATAAGGCGCTTGTAAAGCTCTACTTAAATTAAGAAATTTGGGCCCAGTAGCGTCTCAGTGGGTACCACAGCCATATTCTTGAAAAAAAACTACGTTACTGATCAAAGTCGGTCTATATAAGGTCACGACATTCGGTCATATTGCTTTGACGTGTTATGACGTCACATCTCCCATTTTTCGGCCATGTTGTTCAGTGCCGGAGATACACAGTTTATTGTATTAGTAGAACAACCGTTTACACAACAGTTTTTAATTGTTATTAAGTTGTAAATTCTTTTACTTTAAATAAAAAACCTTTGGAATTACATCTTTCAACAAATATCACTTCCAAAACAATGCAAAATGAAATGCGCAAATTCTAGACGCCACTGCATTGATATTCAGCTTTGATTTTTACCCTGTCTTGCCAACTTTTTTCCGAGAAGTGCCCTTCCTTGCGTCCCCGACCTCGAACCGCCTAAAAGTTGAGGATATGTCGCAACCTTATAAATATAAACTAACCTTGTTACTGATTTCTTATAGGTTTTATATTTTTATCCGTTTAAACAATTGAAAATGCAACTTTTGAGTCGTTTGCATTTTCTTCGTATCTCGCTTTGTTTTCGCGAAAAAAATGAAAGTTCTTTAGGTGATACTAAAAAACATAGAGGCGAATTAATAACCTTCTTCTTTTTGAGGTCGAAAAGTTTTCATAAACAGCACAAAATAAAATTTAAAATTAATAAATAAATTATTTTGACCTTAGTAAATAAGGAAAATGACGATTTCCAATAAAATATACGACGATGGTCATTTATTTTAAGTCTAATTATTGTTTACTATTTTGTATGTTTTTACCATGTTGTCTATGGGTACTTTTTTTTTTAATTAAATTTGCCCTAATTTTGTTTTCTTAAAAACGAACACTGAGACGTCACTGGACCCAATAATCTTAATCTAGGTAGAGCTTCATAAGCTCCTTATTAGATTAAATAAGTTTACCAAATTTAAAGGTTAAAGCGTCTTTAAGATATTTAAAACATATCGGTTTTTCTAAAAACTTCCTGTCCTGAATCTCAAAAATAAAGCAAATTCTGACAAAAACTTATAAAAACTTTTTCTTTATAAAAAGACATAAGCAATTTTTCCTTTAAGTTTAATACCGTAGTTAGAAATCACCATGTATATTGGTTTATTTTACAGGCTGTCCAATAACTATTAAACATTAAGGGATGATTCTACCATAAAAAAGGAAAAAACTTTATATAATTATACGTTTTAACCGTCTTATTTTTTGAACTACAGTTAAAAATTATTAAAAGGTCTTTTTATATTAACGTTTATTTGAACTTAGATATTTTAAATATATTTAAAAGACGTCTCCTATGCATCAGAAGACATTTGGGGTAAATATTTTTTTCTCCTAAAATAAAAATCTTTTTTAAACTCGCATTTGGTTAAGAAAAACAAAGCTCTCGTAATTAATGATTACTGATCAATCAATAAAAAAAGTCTAAGAGTAATGGATAAAAGAAGTCAACGAGATGAATTTTGGAAAAATATACCTTTTTTCATTTCCCAAAAGTAACAGATGATTTATTACTTGCAAAGACATCTCTCACAAATATAACAGCTGTTATTGTAAGCAGCACAAAATGAAGATGTATCTTTTTGTGATTTTTCTGTATCACCGAACTTTATTTTGGACGACAAGCAGTAACACCTCTCTCTAATTATGACATATCGTTGCTTTTATTACGACATTCTGTCGCATCGCACTTCGACCCAGCAGAATTCGATCCTGATAATGAGAAATATCGTTGTAGTATTCAGTATGGTCTTTAATATTTGCCATAGGGTTAAATCCATGGTTAAATCAAAGGAATTCGTTAAAGTAATGAACATTTTTAACAATCCCAACCTCTATTTCTGTCTCTGTATGGTATCCACAAATGCACATTATTATTTCTTCTCCGTGGCTGTTACTTAATCCACGGGTATCCGTGGGATGAGACTACATTAAAAAGCAAAGCACGTGTAATTAAATCTAACCAGAACTAACTTTTCTTTTTTATGCGTTTAATTTTATTAGTTTGATTCACTACAGACGGTTAAGCAAAAATGGCATAGTTAATTTTTATTTCCTAATAAAGTAAATGAAAAAATTGTACGCCAGATGATGCTATATCCGTGTCTCTATTATAGTCACGGATAAAAGGACCGACTTGGGCAAAATATAATATTTATTATATTTTTTAAATATATTATTTTATTTCATTTGTTAACAATTGCGAATTGTGTCTTTGTCGATATCTAAATGAAGGTCGCACCAAACATAACCGCACCGCGCTCAATTTCACGGTGATAGAGGAAAGTGGAGCAAATTAATTTGACAAAATTCAAAAGCACTTTTCATGCCTTAAAAATATACAAAGCATTTTTGTCAAGCTAAATCCATTGTTTATGTATGTATATCTCTTTATTTAAATAAAACAGATTTTGCAACTGATCTCCGTTCCCTCTTTTCCAAACTTTAAGTGTAGTGTAGGTAAAAGTCTGGCCACACATGTCTCAGAAGTACCACATCGTAGCACGACCGTGTCACGTGCAATATGAAACTTGCCTAGCAAATAAAATCATACGTGGATCGGATAGCGCCAATGTTCTTCGAACGAGGCTTTGAGTTTACGGGCGTCACCTTCTGTTTCAGTTCAAAACGTATTAAAATTAAAAGTGGTTAAAGGTTAGTGTTTGTAAACAAGTAATACAAGAAAAGGTAATTTAATAATGATTAAAATGTGTTAAATTATTTGTATTGTTATATCTTGTGAATAATATGTGAGTAAAACTTACGAATGCATTCTTATTTTTTGTTCTATAAGTTTTTTAAATGAATATTTCGAGAAATCACATAAACTAATGTTTGTATACTTGTTAAAATGCAGTGCGGGGTATATGGTCGGGCACGGAGCGGTGAGATTAAGACATTAGCATTTGATTAAAACGGTACTACATTTTACAACCAAGACACGGCCTTGCTACGGTGCAGGACTTGGTGTGGTTATATGTGGTCAAACCTTAAATATATTTTACCTTATTTGTAAAGATTTAATTTATAATCTAGTGAAATTTGGAGCGTGCTATAATTAATAATATTACTGCAGTTTGATAAAATACAAAATTTTTGCACCGCACCCTCCTACATTTTACCAGGAAAACGCACGGCCACGGACTCGTTGCGGTTATGTGAGGCTCCACAGTGGATCGTATTTGACGGCGTCGAATTGTCGCTTTGACGAATTGCGTCTCGTCATATTTGCCGCGTGACCAATTCTGCGTCAAATTGCCGTAGATTTGAAGGGACCTATCTCGATTTTTAAAACTTTTCAAACACTCGCATCCTATTTTAATTAATTTGTGGTGTTACATTAGGATATTCAAGTTTGTCATAACGAAGATAAGGTCTATTCCCATCTAATAATGAGTATAACCATGGAGCGTCGCTAGGATTATCAAATTATTTGATCTAAAAATTATTACCAACACCAAATTTATAATAGATGCTATTGATGGTAAGACTATTACTTTTGTATTTAAATTTGCGAAAAAGGAGCACACCAAGCAATATCTAAGTTTCAAAAACAAAGGTTCTGTATTTTTTTTGTAAATTTAATAAATATCAAATTTTGCAAAATTATGCCTCTATTTATAAAAAACAATTAGTTTTGTTTTTGCGAAATTTGGAACCTAATTAAACTTGTTTAAATTTACGAAAAAAATACAAATAGAGGATTTGCTTTTAGAACTTAAATTATGATGAGGGGGATAGCAAAACCAAAAATATATATATTTTTAAATTTCAAAATAAACACTTTCTTTACCAAAGCGTTCCCCTTAGCATCAATAACATCTGGTATAAATTTGATGTGGATTGCATATCTCAGCTTTTCTTCTTAATTTCTTATTGATCTTTACATTATAATAAGGAAAAACGCTGACATGGCTCTAAATGGCTCTTATTTATCTGAAAACAAAATAGTAGAATAAAAAATAGGCCAAAGTTGAACAAAATGAAGACAACAGTTGATTTGGGAATACACCTAGATGAAAATTATTGACGCAAAGCTAAAAAAATAATTCAGATTTTAGCCAGAGTATACTTATATTTATAAAAAGGCGTACAAAGGATTAAACAGAGAGGTAACCTACCGTAACGACATTTGCCAAGCCTTGGCATGTCGTCTGTAGCCGGCTTTAGAGTAAAGGATACTGACGGTTTGTTGCTGTAAGCGCAATTTAGATAATACTGTTAAATATACATTGTAGCAATGATTACTAACATATTGTAGGCATTAATAATTTTAAGCAAAGTTTGCATATTTAAGGTACAATACTGATTTTATGGACTTAAGTTTACTTAGTTTCACACACCGTCGACAGAGGGCGCGATGGACAATAAGATACCGCTGATTCGCTATTTCGATTAATTGGCGTAATATCAATTGGCTGTAAAGGAAAACCTCTGGCTAGTGCGAAAATCTGCATCGCCAGATCAGACAGGGTTCGACAGATGCAACCTTGTAGTGCAAGAAAATTACAATTAGTAAGAAGTTTTTCCTTTTTTGTTTTTGTAAAACTAAAAAATTATAGTAAAAATAACTTTTGAGCAGTGTAGGGTTTACTACAATTTGTGATGTATAATACAAAAGAACAGTACCTAATTCAAGGAAGCGTTAAACTGTAATACCCGGTATAATAATGCATTTTGTAATTTATAACTGCTTGTGGTACAATTTTCGCACAACATTTAGTAGTGGCTATTGCAAAAACTTTCATAAATACCTTTATATTCATTTCGTGCAATTGTATTACTTTTCAAAATTATTTTCCATGTAGGTTGCTTTCTTTTTTTTTTTTAATATCGTTTATTTAATAGCGTAATAACAATAACCATTATTTTTTATTTGAAGCGTCTTAATTGCTTTGTATGTAACAATTATTTTTTATTTAACCAAGCCAACTTCCATTTGTACACTTTCTTTAAATTAAAGGTCGACTAGGTTATATCGAAATAATAAAGCTCTGACGGATTTCTAATTAAATTGGTACAAAACCAATTTTCCTCTGATAATGTTTACGCACATTGTTTATTCTAGCCTAGTAAATAATATTGTATCTGCTCCCTAACAGAAGAATTTTAAAAGCAATTAGTAAATAAAGTATTCGAAATAAGTATTATCCTGCTTAAAAATTTGATAGTATCTTAAAATAGTATATTACAGAACAAGTGTCGAAAGTGATATATTTCACACGAGTGAGAATGTTGTCGCACGAGGCGATAGCCGAGTTTGACAATACTACGAGTGTGAAAATCACTTTCAGCTCGAGTCATGTACGATATTTTTCCTACGACCAAAAAATATTTATATATCAAAAACCCAAAGTTAGTTTTTTTATATCATTCATTTTAACACAGACAAGATAATCTGATAAAATATTAGACCACATCACTAAACAAAACACTAAATAAATATACATTTTTGAATAATAATAAGTAGAGCATACAGTCTCGAATAGATTAAATTAAATTTCAACTCTGGCAATTCCATTTTTATCTTGCCACATTTTAGCCTTCTTCTACCAAGGTATCCATTATCAATTTAGGAAAAAAATATGGTCTTAGGAAAAAATGTGGTCGTGGAGAAAAAAGTATTTATTATTATATGTTTAGGCTTGCTTTATTTCTAAGATACAGGGCGTTAAAATATATTATTTTAAAAACCCTTATGCCGATCTAGAAGAATTTTGGTCCACTTATTTAGTGTAATACCGCGCTTGAAAAAATCCACCGAGAATTGGATTATTGGGTGTATAGTAGAGTGGCATCTCGGTGGGCACCACTGACTTTTAATAAAGTTTTAATTTGTTTTCCGATTGGGCAATTAAAATGCAACTTTTAAGTTTATTGTATTTTCTTTGTATTAAACTTTGCTTTCAAAAAAATAAAAAAAAAAAAAAATAAAAATGAAGTTATTATAATAAGTATCCATAAACAACAAATATTATTATTTAAATTTAAAAAATAAATAATGTTGTTCTTGGTAAATCAGAAAAATAATAACTTTTGATAAATTACACTACTACCATTTTATTTCAAGGAAAATTATTGTTTATTTTGTTTTTTTTCATCCTGTTGTCTATCGATATTTTTAGAAGGAATTACAGTGTGTTTAAATTTTTTCTTTGAAAACGAATAAAGATGCAAAGAAAATATAAAAAAAAATAAATTTTAAATTGTTTAATCAAAAAAAAAAAAATAAAAAAATAAATAAAAATAAAATTAAACCCTGTAAAAAGTTAGCGGAGTAATTTTTTGACAAATAATTTTGACTGTGATGCCAACTGAGATGTCGCTGGATTATTAATCTTAATTTGGGTAGTGTTTTTAAGTGCCATATTACATTGAATAAGTTTACCAAATTTTATCTAAATCAGCCAAACAGTTTTTAAAATCTATTAAAAATACCGACTTTTTTAAACTTTAACGCCATATATCCCCAAAATAAAGTTAGTCTGGACATAATATGTTTATAAAAAAATTTATTTATAAAAAAAAACAACATAAAATATCACCCCCTTAAGTTTCGTATCGTAGTAAGGAAACAGCCTGTATAAGTTTTTTCTTTTTAAGTTAAATAAAACTTTTATCAAAATAACATCCAAATCACGAAATTCATAATTAAATAATCTAGAAGATGATTTTAGTGTAGAATTAAAATGTAAATTAAAAATGAGATTTTTCCCTTTCAAAAGTTTGTAAAATCTCGATTTTTTTCTCATCAATTATATAAAAATCTAAAATTACGAAATGTAAGTAGTTTATTAAGAAAAATATATTACTATCACTGCCGTCAAAATAAAATAGGTTATTTTTTTGTTTCCACAGCCTACTTACCAAAGAAAAAAAAGTCGAAATAATATCGGTAGTTGTTTTTTTCAAAGTATTATCTGGCCGCCAAGTTAAAAAGAAACACCCTGTATGATATATCATTCAAAAGAGAATTTTGTAGGAAATACAAATATATACATAAAAAAATAGGCACTTGTATTTAAAATAAGAAAGTGTTTAAGGTACTTCCGGTTAAACCGGAACATTAGGGTTATAATAACATAAAAAATGAAAATTTATGCTTTTATAATACTAATAAATTTTTAATTTTTTTCCCTTAAAAGTAAGAAGGAAAGAGAAAGATTACGCAAAGGCAGTTACAAGTATTTAAATATTAAATTAAGGACTTTCCATAGCTTATAACTTTTGACCATGAGTTTTTAGAACCTAATGGCTATGGACACTTTTTATCTGCTGTCCAAGAACTATTTAAATGAAGTGGTTTTAAAAAGTTTTACTGAAACCCATTTCTCATTTGATTTCCGCGGAGTCCTTTAAACTCTTAGAAAATTACAATAATTAGGGGGCGGGTAATGGCAATATAAACCCCTAGGATGTTATATATACATGGAAGTATAAAAGGGGGCGGTAATGGCAATATAAACCACCCTTCTCATCCCCCCTTAGCATGAGTGTGAGTGCAAAGGTATATTCGTGTTAGAAAAGCTTTATTTATTTGTGTTTTTAAAGCATATCGTTATGTGGACCCTACCCTAAGAATTCGTAAAGAAAGAAAAGAATCATGTTTTAGAAACAAAAATCAGTAATTTGTATGGTTTTAAAAGAACAAGATCTGTATTTTTTGCTTCTTAAAGAAAAGAAACATGTTTTTGTAGAAGAAATCACAATGTTGTAGTTTTTTTTACGAAAGCTACTTTTTTTGTTTTTGCTCTTTAATTTTTTTTACTGCATTTTGTCGCTGTAACCCTCCCCTTCTTTCACCATAAAAATACGTCCGTGGATATATAGGATAACTAATATAAAATTAAGTGTTGTTTTTGGTTTTTTTTAAAAATATATTTTACTTTACAAGAAATTTACGTACCTAACTTTTAAATAAACACAATTTTAATTATTTATTATTACAAATACATAAAACAATGGAACTTTCCTAAAATAACTGAGAAAAAAAAACATGAAGTAAAAAATGATATGTTAAAGAAGCAAAAATGCGGTAAATCCACTTTTGATGATTTTTGAGATATACATTAATCCTTATAAATTTTGGCATGCCCTTTTCAACGGAGAAGTCTGATTTATGATAAATCCATTAAACCGCTATTAAAATCAAGTAAAAGGTTCACGCAAAAACGAATTTATCCTTAATTAAACAAAAAAAAAAAGATAAATAAATACAATAATTTTTAGTTGTATTGCACCTTTCTTAAATAAAGTTTAACTTTGTTAACGCGACATTGCTTCTTTTATTACTTGTTAAGATGAAACCAAAACAGAAAAAAATATCATGCAAATCCGATAAATCTAATAGTTTTTCCTAAAAAAATCGTGAATAATGATTTTTCTTTTAACAGTTGATAACCTGCCCTACCACCTAAGAGCATTTGGCATTGGCAAGCCTTTTTTAGGTTGGGCGATACCCGGCAGAATTTTTGGAGTGTGGGCAGCCATAGGTGCAAATTTGAAGTTAAATACACACAGGGCGTTTTAAAATTCAGTAAAAATATTTAACGAACTTATTTTTAATGGTAGTATAAACTAAAAACAAAAGCCTCTACAAGCTAGCCAACATATCGTTTATTTTAAACTTTAGCCTTATTTTTGCATCCAATGTTACAAAATTTGCATAATTTTATCAGTTTAGAAATTGTATTTATTATTTGTTTTAAAAAGTTAAAAACTTAGCACAGTTAAATACATATAACTCATAGGGAAAAATTCAAATTTTTAAACATTTTGATAGGATATTTAATTTTATATTTAAATTTTACAGTAATATTCGTTTTTAATGTCATAGCGCAACATACTGTTAACTTTCAATTGCTGCTCAATTAGCAGGTTGGGCGAACGGTTGGGCAAGAATAATTTAGGTTTGACGCCCGTCCAACCGCGCCCACCCCTGGCGCCGTCACTGGTAATAACATTTTTAAAGTAATAAAACTCTATTTAATATTTCAGCTTTAATCTTATAATCCCAGTTCCATGAAAGGTTACTTCATCGGAAACCTTAGAATTCTTGTATAATTTTCAAAAGTTTTCAGAGACAATACTCATCTTGGCAAAGCTTACTTTAAAATTAACGAAACCAACAAAGCTAAAAACATTTTATAAATATTTAGGTCGTTGACGAAAGCTGCTTAGTAAATAACGGTAATTTGATTTAAAAACAGCAAAAATACAGCTTCTTAAATAAAAACACTGTTATTTGTTGTTTTCTTAAATAAAATCTGTTATTTGTGTTATACAGGGTATCCCAATTCTATTTATACACTAAAAATCTTTGCCACTGTACAAGATACAAAATTTTTTTATTTGGTTATACTCTTTTTACTGACAGTACTAGTTAATATACAAGGTGTCTCAAAATCATAATTTTTATTGTCCAGTAGGTTTTTTAAATGAAACACCAATTAAATTAACAAATTTAGATTCTGTATTAAATTCTGCATCAAAAATATACGATACACTTCACGGTAATTATTGCTGATTTTTGAGATATCAGCGGTATGCTGATATACTCATTAACAATTAAAAGTAAAGCAACAAAATAATATTTGGTTCTAATTATTTTTAAATGATACTGTCACTGTCAGAATGACAAATAATATAATAACATGTAATTAATTACCTTTCGTTGTCACAACTACTAATAGGTAAGTCAGCTCTTTACTTTATTTTAGATATATACTTACTAACCTAACTGTAAAGCCAGACATAATTGACATATTGTTGTTTTTAATGCATTTCAGTAAATATGTGGCTAAGATAATCTAAATTGCTGACATAACTTTTAGTAGTTCTTACAATGGAAGGTTATTAATGACTTGATATTATATTATTTGTCGCTCTGACAGTGACAGAATTATTTAAAAACACTTAAATCCTAAATATTATTTTCTTTCTTTAGTTTTAATTGTTAATAAGTGTATCAACATACTGCTAATATCTCAAAAACAGCAATAATTGATGTATAGTGTGTTAATTATTTTTAATGTGGAATTTAATACAGATTCAAAATTTTTTAAAATATAGAGGGTGTTCATTTAAAAATCCTACTTGCTAATTAAAATTATATTTTTGAGACACCTTGTATAATAATTAGTACTATTACTAAAAAGAGTGTATCTGAATAAACATTTTTTAATTTAAATTTATTTTTGTATCTTCGCCCCTGAAGTTATTTGGTGTATAAATAAAGTAGGGATACCCTGTATACTGTTTTTATATAACTTACTTAAAAAAACGATGATTTTATTTAAAAAATCGATTTAAACATTTTGTCAGTGACTAAAAATGGATTTTTATCCGTGTTTGAATTTTCGCCTCTCAATTGTTGTATTAATAGAGTTCAAATCGAATTAGGTGTATGGTCTATAATAACATACAGAAAAATAGAGGCAAAAAACAAGAGTAAATAAATCAAGCTCTATTTTCAGATTTGTAATTTACGTTTTAATACATTTTAGTTTCTGTTAGAAAAAATAGAAACATTATTTTACCTTGCAAATTTTTTTCTTTAAAATATTTTGTGTCATTTTTGTAGCATAATTTTCGCATAGAAAAAGCATTTTAATTATTTGGCTTTTGTTGCTTTATACCTGTTTTTATAAAATTCCATTATTGTGTAATATTTTTTTTACTCTTGTCATTAACAGTAAAATCAATGTACCACAAAAATAAATTAATTTTTAATTTTATAGGGCTTCATTTAATTATTTTAGACATAAAAGTATCTTTAACACAGGCACTGTCGTAAAGTGTGCCTTTTTTTTCAGTAATGTATTAAATATATTTTTATAGCCTTTTTTAAATTGGGCCCTTTTTGTAAATGTAAAACGTATGAAGAGTACACGGGAAGTCCGGTTTTGTATAAAATCATATTATTGCAGTTTATTATATCTCTTAAGCTGATGCAGGGCCGTATTAACTGTTTGGGGCGCCCTAGGCCAGAATTGTTGAGGCGCATATTTTATTAAAAAAAAAAAAATTAAAGAAGAATAAAAAGATTCCAAGGCGCCCTACTGAAAAGTAAAATTGAAGAGCAAAAAAGGATTTCCTTCGTAGCGAATATTTTAATCCAGAGCGCCTTATAAAAACCCACTTCGCCCTGAACTTTTTAAATCTCCCTTATCTGTCGTCTATTTTTCACTGCGCCGGCGCGGCGCCCAGCGTGTAGCTTAGTCAGCCTAGTGCTTAATAAGGCACTGAGCTGATGCATATTTTAGTACTAAAATAAACGCTAATATTAATAAGATTCGTTTTTAAAAATCCTTTAAAACGATCTTACACTCGTTCAAAATCCGTACGTTACTTAAAAGATGAATAAGAATCCGATAATTTAATTATTAATTGTTGCAAATTTCGCAAAATTATTAGTGATGGGATAATTCAAATTAAAAATAGTCGATAATCCGATTATTAAAAAAATCGGTTTGATCCGATTATGCAGATTTAATTTGAATTACGAAAAGTAACCTGATTACAGAGATAATTTGGATTATAAAATTACAAAAAAGAAAAATAACCTAATTCCACAGATGAGGGGTGAGGCCTTTTTCCTAGAAAAACAAATGAAAAAGTAAATACGATTATTATTATTTCGAATTATAATTCGACTTTTAAATTCATTTATAACCTGATAGTCCAATTATTAAAACAATGCTATTATGCCCATCACTAGAAATGATGTCATAGTTTTTATATACCTACATAAATTTTATTTATAAATTTTCAGTTTTGTTGTTTGTTAATACTTCTCATTCTATTGAGTTCATTTAATGCCTTACTATAACTAACCAGATCCTACCAAGGATTTTATCATTTGTCTAATCAATACCCCAAATTGATGAAAAGATTGTTGCGATCTGGTAGCTAGAACTTATTAAATTATTTTTTAGCTTTTAGCACATTAACACAAAAAAATAACTTATTGTGCTTATTAAATATTAGGTACAACCAAATGGCGAAGTTATGATGAAAAAGAAGGCACTGGCGGTTTTTTATATCTATGTATATGAAAATCGCCGAAAATAATAATTAATTTGTTATTCGGTGGTTTTTACTTATTTTATGGATAGAAAAAATAGTTAAAGGTATTCTAACCTTAATACTAATTAATTTTGCGTGCTGTAAGCGTTTAGTTTTTGTAGTTTTATTGTTTAACTAGCTATGATTCCCGGCTTTGCTCGGGAGTTGATATGTGATTACGTGATAGTTGAAATAAAAAAATAACTTTTCAAGACATCATCGTCAGCGTTAAAGTCAGCAATAAGATATAAATTAAAATTCTTAAAAAATGGAAATATTTTTGTCTAAAAATTAAATTATGAACAATAAAAAATAAAATTTAAAAAATATATATAAAAAGTTATTGAAAAAAATATTTATCCGGAATCAAACTAGGGACCTGTAGCTTACAGGTCAACACTCGTAACTCATGCTATGGAAGAATATTGACTACATTTTTTAAACCTTGAGAATATTTTCAAAACTTTTAAAGTTTGTTCTACCCCTTAATACATGCATTCTTTAATTGGTAATACTTTTTTAGTTCTATGAAAACTATGAAAATTATTATTAGACCAGGATCGATAATTTTTAAAACCAAAATAAATTATAGTAGGACAAAACCTATTAAAAAAAAATAGAAAAAATAACAAAAATAAATTAAAAAAAAATACGGGCAAGTGGGAAGTGGAAGGGGGTTTTAAGGGTAAAAACGGTTTTTCTCGATTTTTGGCAAAACTACACGTCCAATGGAAATTAATTTTCTGAAAAAATTCACCGCGGTATTGTATATTTTTTAACACTATCCGAAACTAGAGATTTTAAGGAGCAAAAAGTTTACCGACTTTTTTTAAATGTAAATATTTTGACACGCATATTTCCAAATAAAAATAACGATACTTCTTTTTTATAGAAAGTCGAAATAATATGTAAAAATAGACATTTTTAATCCACAAAAAATTACAGCATATTCGGGTCGTATAAAGATAAATTTTCACTCAATTTTTTGAACAAAAAAATGTTTTTGTAAATGGTAAAAATAAGAAATTAAAAACTTGGCAATTTAAACTTTTTACATACATTATTAAATTGCGAAGAAAGTGTAAATAAAAAGCTGTAGATCTTTTTATTACCTAAAACTTTGCAATTTAATTCTGTTCGTAGGACCGTTTTTACCTTTAAACCCCTTCCTTCTTCCCCTTTCCCGATCTCGGGTCGCGCGTACTTTATTTTTTCTTTAATTTTTGTTATATTTTTACATTTTACAATGGATATTATCCTACTATATTTTTTTTCAAAATTATTCACCTGTCTAAGAAATACGTAAATACATTTTATATAGATTTTGTATAAAACTGGGGTGCATTTTATAGGATTTCTCAAAATAAGGTCTTTATAACTATATAATGTAGGACTTCTGGTAAGGGTATTATTTTGAATTAAGATTCTTTGTGTTTGTGCATGTTTTCTTTAAAGAAAAGAGAATCCGAATAAAAACATAAATGTGAAAAACGTGAGTCAAGTTTAATACCAGAATTTTGCTTGGCTGCAAAAATTACATTTTTGGCCAAACCATGTAGATGACTAATACAATTTGATATTTAATAGGTATTTTTTGGGTTTTGATCCATGCAGAACTTTTTATAAAAATAACTTTTTTCGTAACATTAATAATAAAAAGTTTTCCATATGACGCCAACTTACGTAGACACACTGTATAGTAAGTCGCAATGAAGGATTTTCATGCACTTTATCTTCAAAAATAAATTTTGTTTTGACCGAACCAACTAGGAGACACACAACAGAATAAGACCAAAGAATACTAATCCATACAACATCCCAAGTGAAACCCTAAAATTTAAGTACCTACCCTGACCACCAGATAGCAAAAGTTGGCACCGGACCAATCAGTAAATTGGTCGATGCCCATGTCGAGTTTCTATTGGTCGATTGGACTACTTTCGCCATCTTGTGGTCAGGGTAGGTACTAAAATTTCAGGGTACGCTGAAATTTTACTTGTGATGTTCTATGGATCAGTATTTTGCTAAGATCACAGCCTTCTTAAACTATAAGCCGTGAAGGAGAAATCTGACAACACAGCACACTAGGAATGTCAAGTAAAGGTTAGAAGTAAACGGAAGCAAGTTTTTCTGTTTTTAAAAGTTAAATCGTAGCGTATATTAATAATATAAGGAAAAAAGAGTAATTTACTGTTATATTTAAAAAATAGGGCCAGTGCCAAATGTCAATCGTTTTTTACGTTTAATTGTGCGCGTATAGTTGGTGCGTACGACGTAAATTATGCCACAAACGTGTTGCGTTTCGGGCTGCAAAACGAACTACCCCAGTTGTATTAAAACAGAGAGTTATCAAACAACATTTAATTTCCCCAAAAACGATGAAATTAAAAAGCCTGGTTGTGCGCTATTGACCGAATAAGTGTTTTTATTAAAAGTAAAAGTAGTACCTATACGGTAAATGGACAATTATATTTTACGGGCAAATACTTAGTTAAATAAGTGTGTTTTAAAAAAATGGTTTAATTTGATATCAATAGTGTGTAAAGTGCACCAAAAACAATTATTTACCCCACGCAATATCCTAAGGACTATATTAACTAAAGCGCATAAATATACTGCTAAGTTCACCAAAACATATTATTCATATAGATATTCTGAAAGTTATTTACTTAAGGCGGTTTTAGGGTAAAACTTAGTGGAAAACCTAAGTTAAAGCGTTTCTTATTTTAAAGTGCATCTTATGTAATACAAATTAGGCTTTTATATTTATAACTAAACACACATGCTTTCAATTCATTTTAGGTATTGCAAATATTACTAAATAATAAATGTTTAGTTAAATTTAAAAAGCTACATTGGTCTGTTCGCAAAAAATGCATAAAGAGTGGTAGAAAAAGTCCTAATAACTTGAATTTTTAAAATTCATACCAACAAATTTGTATAGGGCAGAAAAGTTCCTGATAATTATTGCAGACACATTATTGCTGCTTACGGCAATTATAGTATTTAAAATTATACCTATATGTTGTCTAAACATCCTGAAAAAAATTAATACCCATATTTTGTTTAAAACACTTAAAAAATTAATTATATTTAGCATGTAATCTATTAAGAACTCATTTCAATATTCCTACTGTACAGTGTTGTTTGCAACGTTGTCTTTCTTACTTCACGGCTCTAAGTTTAAGAAGGCTGTGCTAAGACTAAAAAACATATTTTGCAGACACCAATATTTCTACAATAAAAAAACTCCTGCAATCCGCTATTAACCTGCAAAATGCCACAAACTGTACATTAACCATAAATATTATTCAGTAAAAGTAAAGTATAAAGTAGCTTTATGTTAAAAAACAAAATAAAATTTTGTTTTTATGTTATCCTCACGCTCGTTGAAAAAATAGCGTTTCTAATGCGTGTGAAAGTGCGTAAAATTTTACGATTCAATGGTGATGACTGGTGACATAAAAATGCTTAAACATATTAAACTGTCATTATTTGTGTAAAACGAAAGAAAAAATGTGATATAAGATACATATTTATAAAATTGGTCTTTGTTTGAAGCAAATTTTTATTTTGCTCACGGAAATTTTATAGAAATAATTTTGTGATTTGCATACGAATATTTACTATGGGTTTCTTGGAATATCGACTGAAATAAAGACATTTCCAAGAATATTTAACACGGTTAGACATAAAATAGAACTTAAAGTATATTATGTTACAAAAGAATTGGAAAAGATAAACTTTATTTACGAATATTAGCATATATGCCACCAGGGAGAACGAAAGTTGGTACTATAAAAAAATTGTATTTGGCTATATTTTTACAACGAGCTAAAGTATTTATTGTAAATATATTTACATATAAGTATGATTACATGGACTAAAAAACTTACTAACGTTATTCAGGGTAAACTTAAAAACACGACAATAAATGCAGTTTTATTGTAAATATTGAAAAGTACCTTTATTTTTTAAATGAGAACAAAATTGTATAGGTAAATGTTGTGAATAATTAAATTTTATAAAAAAAAATAAAAATTATAGAATAAAATTAAACAAATTATTTTAATCAAATTTTTTTATTATGCATTAACTGTTTTTAAAATACTTTACTTAGGGCAGCGAATTTTAAAAACATATTTAAAATTATAAAATTGTCTTTTAACTTTCGCTTTCTCTTGTCCATTATTTAAGCTGTAAGGCGCAATGTAAAAAACTGACAATTACAAAATTCAATTCATTTATTTATACATTTTTTTCTATTAAAAAAATAGTTAGTTCATGGGAATTTTTATCTTTTTAGTTTTAACTCGCCCTGTTTAATACCAATAAGGAGTAAAATTTCGAATTTAGTGGTTTTGGACCATGCGACCAGTTTTCCCAAAAGGACCTTAAAAAATTTCAAAAGTTGTAGTGCATTTATTTTCCAGTAACACCCATCGTGGGACACACTGTATAACCACACCGAGGTCTGCACCGTAGCACGGCCGTATCTCGTTTTAAAATGTACCGTTGTAATCAAATGTCGTGGTTTATATATCCGTGCCCGATCACATACCTCGCACCGCATTTTAACAAGTAAACATCACCGACCGACGGTTGTACGTCACCCCGCGTCGGCTGCGACGCATGTTAAATTAGTCAGTTTCCATCGAACTTGTGACGTTTATGGTTTATTTGATTTCTCGAAATAATAATTTTAAAAAATCCATTTATATAAAAAATTATTATGTATTCGTAAGTTTTACTCACATATTATTCATAAAATAAAATTAACTTTACATTTTTTAAAACTTATTAAATGCTGATTTTTGTATTGTTTGTTTACAACAACTCAAAGCTTGATTCGGGGAAAATCGGCGCTATCCGATCCTCGTTTGATTTCACTGGCTGGGCAGGTTTACGGTCTAAAACCTGCGAGTCTTGTGGGTCATCGGTGCGGTTATGTATGGCCAGACTTTTACCTATAATAAACTCAAAATTGGGATAAAAAGAAAAATAGATAAGTAGGAAAATCTGTGTTATATAAACAAAGAGATATATGTACATACCTAAAACAATAGGCTTATCTTGACAAAAATGCTTTTGACTTTTTCCGAATTAATTTACCCCACTTTCCTTTATCACCGTGAATCCGGACTCGGTGCGGTTATGTGTGGCCCGACCTTTATTCGTTCGCTTCAAATGGGAATTATCTTGTTTCGGATTAATATTATGTTTGTGCTATCCTGTAATCAAGTGTAATAAAGACATTAATGGTAGGTGTAGGAATTCAATCTCGAAATATTGCTTTTTGTTATTATTTCTCACATTTAATCATATTTTATTTCACCTATTAATTTTTTTAACGTAAATACTCTTAATCATAATCTCTGGTAAAACATGTGTTGGTATTTTTTCGAAGTTTATTTTAAGGTAACTTGTATTGTATTAGCTAAAATTATTAGAAATTTATGTATTTTGCCAATATTTAGATAGTTAGGTTGGCCGCGTTTGCTAATAAATCGTTATTCAAGTACATCGAGTAATTTCTAACTCACCAAACCCAAAGTTCTTTGCGTCTACGAACCACAGGCTGCTGAAAAAAAAACGTAACTTTGATTGAAAAATTGTATACAGGATGTGTGTAAAGTATCCTTATTTCAATGTTTGTATCAAAATTCCACATAATAAATTGTTTAAAATTATCAATCTTTCAGGATATTTGTTTTCACTAGGTTTGGTTAGTTAAAAAAATTTTTGGTTTTAAGTTACATGTCACTGAAAAGTTTCGTAGGTATACCTTTGATTTTGTTTACCTTTAAATATTACCTTTGAATTGGTACCTACTTTACAAATAACCACAGTATCAACTTTTAGAAATTTATTTTTACAAATTTTAACAATGAAGCAAAGAAATCCAAAATACAGTAAATAAAACCATGCATAATTATATGAATAATCTCTGTTGTCATAAATTAATTGCTTAATAAAAAAAATTCTTTCCAAAAAGTCAGTGGCGTACTTTGTTTTCAGCAATAATATTGGTTGTGGTGCCCACTGAGACGCCAATAATACTAATCTACTAAGCTTTACAAGCGCCTTAATGTATTAAATAAGTGTCCTAAATTGTATCCAAATTGGTTAAAGGGTTCCTAAGATTATTAAAAAGAATACATATTTTCTTTGAAACTTTAAAACCTTGTATTTCAGAAATAATAACGAGTGTCCAGATATAACGTTTATAAGAAACTTCTATTGATATAAAATAGACATAAGAATATCACACCCTTCAAGTATTCGTACCGTAGTTGGAAAACACCCTGTATATTTGAGGGCCAAATAGGTTTTTGAAATGTAACCCCAGTTTCTATTGCTAATATATAAAAGTCATCAAGGTTTTGTTTGGGGGTTACATTACATACCATTTAGAAAAGCTAATAAGACTATATTACCACAAGATTTCTAACTAGATAATTGACTTTTTAAAATAGACTTTGATCACTCTTGACTCTTTAACCAATTAGTAGTGTAGGACAGATTTTGCTGGCTCTTTAGTTTGCAGTAAAAAATGGGTATTCTAGTTTAAAAAATATTGTTATTTCTTAATATTCATTTATTTAATTTTGTAGGCCAACCTTAGGGTAACCTACAAGCAGTGGAATAGCTAGAAGTGTTGGGGCCCGGGGTGCATGATGCCCCCTGTAACATGTATCTACTTTCTTAAAGTCGGAGTACTTTTTGTTTGTAAGAAAAAATTTCACAACTAAAAAAAGGTCCTTACTTTTCTTACTATATTATATCCTTTCTGTGGTCAGAGCCACCCTCTTTCTGCACTTTTTTCTTTGAAAATTCCAGTTACTAATCCAAAAACAAAACATTATATCTTATTTCCTCAAAAACCCCTTTTGGAGAACTCTTTCAACTGGGGACCAGCGGAGCGGATCACCCCCGCCCCCGCTACGCTAGTTCCCACAAGATATCGCAATATGTAGTCACGTCCATAATTTTGGAAGAGCCTGTATATAATTTTTTTATAGAAGTTTAGACAAAAAACGTAGCATTCTAATTTAATTTTGTTGCGTTTAAAATATGATTCGTCTTGCTTTTAACCTAATTTTAAAACTACATATGATATAAAAAAATGAAGCAAAAAAATCGAGAAAAATAAAATAATATTTAAGAGGTTATGCATGTTTGTTTATACACATAAATATATTGCATATTAATGATCTTACAAACACGTTTTAAAATTTTGCCTTTGTTTTATGGCAGATAAAAATGACTTTTTCTGGTAATATATAGTATGTAATATTTTTCATTTATTGTTAGATTCGTAATAATCCCCATGCACATAATAAAAATATTGACTCTTTCAAAAAAGCATACATTTTTCTTTAAAAAGTTCATATAAACATGGGTTCTCAATCGTTCTCATGATATAAGTTGTTAAACTTTCCAAAAACCCTAAAAATTTCTAATACATTTTTTTTTCATTTAAAATTTGTTAGACTAGATATAAACGTTATTTAATAAGGTTTTGTTAATGATATTTACATAATTCCTAATGAGAAGGTATATTACTTAATTTTTAAATGGCAAAATGTTTACTTGTATCGTCCAGTAGGTGCAATTTAGCGGATTTCATTTTTTCTGTAAAACTCATCCAAGCTACGTAAAAATATGGAGATACAAAAATATATTTTTATGTGTTTTACATGAAAAAAAAAAAATAAATAAAAAAGGTGCAAAAAGTCAGTAGGTTAAAGTTTTTGTCAATATTATTAGGTAAAATGCGACCCACGCCGCCACTGGTCTCACTAATTAAAATTAGTTTAGGGCTAAATTACCTTTTCATTTAGATAAATATCACAGCCAAATATTATTAACATCGGATAAGGCATATTTGAGATATTCTTAAAACCCGATTTTCTTTTTAAAGTTTAACATTCTGTATCTTAGAAATAAAGCATTTTCGGACCTATGTTAATATGAACTTTTCTTTATAAAATTGATCTAGAAATACGCCTTTAATTCTTTTTGCAATTAGAGAACACCCTGTATGCACCAGTTTTAATGTATACCATGATCTTAAAAAACTACGCCACATTAAAATTTAATGCTGTAAAAATAGGTGTTTATTTTTAAAACCATTAGCCAAAAACCTTATTTAAAAATTTAAAGCTTTTATTCTTTCCACTTTCATTCCACTTACATTATTTTGACATCATGTTGAATACATTTCACAGGTTTTAAAGGTAGCAGCCAATTTATTTTTCTTTTTTTCTAATTTCATCGGAATAATTATGTATATTTGTATTTTAAAAGCCAATCCAACTTTTTTCTTTGTCTTTAAGTATCTCTTCAAGTTTTATTGAAATTTGGTAATAAGTTTAACTTAAATTCTCATTATTAAGCGCATAATTATAATTGTTTATTTTTCTGGATTTATTATTAAAAATTCTAAAATTATAAAACCTAATAAATTGAATTTTAGGTTACTCTAACTTAAGCAGCTTAAGAAAAAGCATTTTTATTATAAGCGCTTTTGGTAGTTTTGTCTTACAACAAATATCTCATATTTGATTAAGTTTTTGTTTTAGCATTTTACCTTTAACTTATACAGTGTGTTCCGAAATTAATTCATTAAATTTAAATGACATATTCTACGTCAAAATAGGCTATAGTTTTCTATATAAACATATGTCAGGAAACGCTTCTTTTCAGAGATACAGGGTGTTTAAATTCTAAGAAAAAAGAACTGTATCTATAATATTCAAACCACTCCAGATATTTATTTGCCATTTGGCACATTCTGTTCAAGCAGCAACAGACATTTTATTATATAAAATATTTAAAAAAAAAATACCAGTGGCGTTTTCAAAAAAAAAAAAAAAAAAATAATAATGCGCCACTGCTTTTTTATGAGAATTTGATGTAATAATTTAAAAAATACTAAAAATATTTTTTGAAAACAAACAAAACAAACAACAAACGTAGGACCAGTAAAAAAGTTATGAAAACACATAAACTTTATCTTGATTAGTTTAAGAAAACCTGAAGTATTTACACTAATCGAAAATCGGAAAACTAAATTAAAACAAATTGCAAAACCAACATTAATCTTGCAATACCGGTAGCTCGTTCATGAAAGTTTACAAAGAACTGGGGATTTATTTTTACTTGTTTATTTTTATCAAGCTTGCTTTAACTTAAATTGACTTTCAAAAAAAAAAACGGAATTTAAGTTTCCTTTGAAATTAAAAGTACACTTTGATAAGCGTCATTAATTCCTTTATATATTTTAATATGAATGTGGTGTTTTAAAATAAGTTTAAGTAAATGGAAATAAGAAAAAATAAAAATTATATTATATAAAAAAGAACTTAATTTTTTCAGACATTATGATATTCATCAGCACAGATCGTCTCGTATATCTTTCATATATAACTAGAAAAACTCCTTAAGGTTTCATGGCCAATCCAATATCGTTGCTCTTGATATATCTAAAACATTTTACTGGGTATGATCCATCCCTTACTTTCTATTATCCTCTTTTTATCTTTGCTGGCTGAAAGCTGTGTTAAGAGAGGTTAGAGGGAGTTTGTTAACACAGGACTTAAAACTTGGAGATTTGAAGAAAAAGGAAAGACCTTTATGGGCAACAGGCTCTACATTATAGAAACTCTAGGGATAAAAGAGGGAATAAGGTGGAAAATTCTCAACCTGTCTTGTTGGGATGCATACGTGTTGCACCAGGAGTTTCTCTGTTGAAAGCTTCAAATGAAGAACTTACACGGAAAAAAAATTGAAAGGCCTTGTGTGATAAAGGAGTGTAACGCAAAAATTGTGTTAAATATGTTTAATATTGACGTTCTAAGTATAATTTTTGTCATTAATTTTCTGTTATAAAAATCAACGGGTCCTAAAGTTTTGTAAGTGAATGATAGTAGGTAACAGTAACCAAATATGAATCTTAACCACATTATAGTAGTATTGAAAATGTGGTAAATCTGAATAACCTTTTTAATGGTAAATTAATTTGTTTCTATAATTTTACAATATGATTCTAGCAATAATTGACAGAGCTCATTGATAATACTTTGTAGCAACAGTAACTACCGACTTAGCAGACGTTCGCATTATTGCCAATATCAGCTATCAGTTGTCTTAGAAATTCAAACAAAATTGGAGCCGTGCCTTTTCAAAATGCTGAGTATTGCGAAATGTGAAACGTAAAATGGACCGATTTTTCGATTGCCTGATAGTCATTCAGCTGGACTCTGAAATGGATATTATACAATATACAAACCGGACATCCGACCGCGGTCGCTCTCGCATGTCGCGTGTTTGTGATTTTTACTGCAAAATTTTAGCATTGATTAGCAGAAGGTATAGATATTGCACATTTTACCACATTTGGAAAGTATAACGTCTTACAATTATGGTTTATGACTCTGTACGGTAACATGAAGTTCTGTTACAAAAGTAATAAATACTACTGCACATTATTTGTTACAAAAACAAAGTTTTACTACAACGTGTACCTGGGACCTATAGTGCTACACATTGTAACTGTGTAGGTTACAATTGCATAAATATTTACCAGATTTTTTTTCCGTGTATGTGTATACTGGAAAACACTTTAAAACAGCTAGATAAAGTTCAAGATAAAAAAGCCGTTTTGTTAGCAAATAATTATTAATAAGGCAAACAGCTCTTCTTTAAATGAAATTAAGAATGTTAAGGGTTCAAAGGGACGCTTTGCCCAGATATAAGAACTCTTACCTAAACATTGTTCTTGCTTTTTCAGTTCTTTCATCTACTATTGTAGATGGTCTTTTCTAGCTTCTACCATTAAAGCATCATACGATGCACCTTTTTTTCTGTTTATTGGCGAAACTATAAACTCTCCACTCTGTCCACTCATCTTTGAATTGTCAAGCGTTGAAAACTACTTGCCATTGCTAGGGATACTTTTAAAACGTCTCTTAAAATTTAAATTGTTGATAGTAATTACTTATTAAAAATACAAGAATTTAGTTTTCATAATCAAGTGGAAAATGAGGATTCACTTGATGTGATTATACTCAGTTTAATTTAAAAAAACCGGCAATAAGTGATTTTAAACAACGATAGTCAAAAAGAATATAGACACTGTTACGGTCGGAGAGTTATATTTTATATAATGTCATAGTGTATTTAAAAATTGTTTTTATAAAATATTACCAACCAAAACAATAATAGCATACATTAGTTAACTCCTAAAATACATATTTGGGTTACTGACTTGTAAATGTAAATGTTTGGTAGTTTAAATTTGCGATATTGCAATTATTGCAGATAATAAAGTGCTAAAGTTAAACATGTTTTACTTTTTTATGGCTTACTTTTACCCAATACCAATTATAAATAACATAATATGCAATGTATCTGAAAAACAATATGTTTTTAATCATTCTAAAGCTCTTTACTCATGCAGGGTGTTAAAGAAGTTAGAAAATACGCCGGAAGCGAATAAACGTCGCATGATAGCGAAATGCATTATTCAGTGGTAAGTTTGGTCTGAAATTTAAGCTTTACAAACCAAGATCAGTTTTTACGGAAAAAATACAAAAACATAGGATTTTTATTTAGGGTGTTTCTAAACAAGTGCAAAAAAATTAGGAGGTAATTCCTTGTTTAAAATACAGGGTAGTTTGCTTAATAAATATGAGGTTAAAAAGTCAACCATTGGCAAGATATCGCGATACAAAAATGGCGAAAAAATACGGTTTTTATTTTTTTATCTCATAAACGTAAAACGTTAAAAAAATTAAACTTTACAAAAATATTGCTATTAAAAAATACACTCAAAAAATATTTTAAATATTTTTGCACTTGGAAGTGGTGGAAATAGACTACCTCCATCGTTCTTGCTAAGTATATATATACCCTGTACAAGATACAAAAATAAACTAGAATTGGAAAATGTTTATTTGGCGACACTCTTTTTAGTAATAGTTCTAGTTAATATACAAGGTGTCTCAAAAGCATGATTTTTATTGGCAAGTAGATTTTTTAAATGGAACACCCTACATATTTTTACAAATTTTGACTCTATTTCTCTTCTATATCAAAAATATATAATACACTATACGTCAATTAGTGCTGGTTGTTGAGATATCAGCAGTATGTTGATATACTCCTTAACACATAAAAGTGATGTTTTGGCTTTGATTATTTTTAAATAATTCTGTCACTGACAGTGACAAATAATATAATAACAAGTAATAAATTACCTTTCATTGTAAAAACTACTAATAGGTATGTCACAAAATTTAGTTTATTTTGGACACCTGTTTACTGAATTGCATTAAAAAACAACATTACGTCAATTATGGTGCGTTTTTAAGTTAGATTAGTAAGTATGTATTATGGTGAGTCACCATAGTATGTATCTAAAAAAATCTAATATTTTGTCACTTTGACAGTGACAGTTATTTAAAAATCATTAGAACCAAAATACTATTTTCTTTCTTAAGTTTTAGTCGTTAACAAGTATACTAACATACTGCTGATATCTTAAAAACCAGCAACAATTGACGTATAGTGTGTTATATATTTTTGATGCAGAATTTATTATTAGGTCAAAAGTTCTTAAATTATATAGGGTGTGCCATTTAAAAAACCAACTTGACAATGGAAATTATGTTTCTGAGACACCTGGTATATTATTTAGCAGTCAGAAAAAAAATTCAAATAAACATTTTTTATTGTAAATTTATTTTTGTATCTTGTACAGGGGCAAAGTAATTTGCTGTATAAATAGATATAGTAATATAATAATATATATGTACAAATAAAAACCTCCGGCGGTCGTTTAGACAGTACCATTATTTTTAGCAATAGTTACCCTTGTGATAAAACACCCTGTAGGTAAAGAATCCATTAAAACACACGTTACGCGTGTGGACAGCCGGCACCGGCAGCCATATTCAAATTAATTTAAATTATGTAACTCGTCTAGACTACTACAATTTATAAATAATATGGATCGACGACCTCTAAACTGACACTGGTCCGACAGTCCTTGTAACAAGTCGATCCACTTCTTAAACAATGCAAATTAGTTTAAATCATTTTTAGCTTGTTTTTTAAACTATACCCCCTGACTTTGCCATCTTCTGTGGAAAAACACAAAAACACGTAAAAAACTTTGTTTCTAAGGGGAAAATTTTATATAGGGTGTTTCTAAACAAAAATGGGTGGTTTGTTTTATAAACATAGGGTAAAAAGTCAACCATTAGGGAGATATCGCGGTGGATAAATGACGAAAAGATAACGTTTTCAATTTTTACCTCAAAAACAAAAGGCACCAGAATAATAAAATTACTCGAAAATATTACTATTATAAATATACACACAACAATTTTGCACATTTTTGGAATTAATGAACGTGGTAAAAATGACTACCCTCTTTTGCTAACCAAATTTAAAGAGATACTTATGCAATGACTTCGAAATATTTAAATTTTGATAGACTGGTCTACTTATGTATTTTTTAACTTCTGTGGTTTTTTTCGTTAAACCTACCAACTATTTATTTATTTTTTTAATGGCATTTGTAATATGTTTTTGTTTGGTATTACTTGGTAGTTAAAATACAATACTTCGTTTTTTAAAACAAATAGAGACATTTTTTTGTTTTTTTTTGCGATACCTCCCTAATGGTTGACTTTTGACCTCAGGTTTATTAGGCAAACTACCCTTTATTTTGAACAAGGAATTTTCTAATTTTTTTTTGCATTTCTTCAGAAATACCCTGCATAAAACATTGAATTTGGCTTACCCAATGCACATAAATACATTTGAATTGTCACTGTTTTAATTAAAACAAACCATAAACAAAGTTCACTAGACCGTTATATTGCTGTGAACTAAATATTTTTTGGTATATAAAATATCTTTATCGTTGTATAAAAGCAGAATAAATTTTTATTTGTAAATGGACTAAATTGGTTTTTAAAATTAGTGATTTTCATACTTTTTAAAAACAATGTATATATATTTTTTTGTATCGAGTTTCAGTACTATTTTACTGGTGAAAAGAGGCAAATACAAAGGGTGCTTTATTTTACAACAATTTTAACAACAGCATTTGCATTTTAAAAGTGCTGCATCTATTTAAAAGGTATTGTCCTTAATATATGAAAAAAATTAAAAAAACAAAACCACACGAACTTTTTATTTTAGAGGGATAAGCTTGTTTTTATTTCATTTTTATTAACTCTTTAGGTTAAGTGATAACCCTAATTTAAAAGCTGTTTGATAAACTTTTAAATAAAACACTGTTCTTTTAAATAAACTGAAAAAAAGAAATAACTAAAGACCTTGAAATGAAAAGACAAAAAAGTAAATGAAGCCGGGTAAATAACATATGCGCTAAACTACCAAACAATTTTTTTTTTTTTATATACTTTAATACTATGTGTGTTATTACCCCACGTCATTAAAAAAAAAAAAGGAATTATTTTTAAGTTTTAATTTTTAAATTTTAACGTTATATTTACCACCTCAGAGGTAGCTTTGCGGTACGAACAACATACGCCAGAGAGAAAAAAAGGCCTTGTACCTTGCTTTCTCGCGATACTAAATTGTTTTTTTTTATTAAACCACCGACCGCAGAAGTGTAATTGGTCTACAATGGACAGAGTGCATCGGTGAAAATACACCAAAAAATATAGTCGCAAAACATATAACTTCCTCCTGCTTTTAAAGTCAGATAGAAATAACATATCGGTAATTTTTTGTTTAGTGTTTTTCAAAAAATCAGAAAAAAACCTAATTTAAAGTAATATTGCCTTACTTTTTGTTGACAGTAATACCGTTACAAATTTGCAATGAAAGTCATTTTAAGATAGCAAAAACCTTTTACAAAAAGCTCAATATTGCTGTAAATCATATGTTAGTAAATTATGGGAAATTTTGAGTTGTCCTCCACACATTTTTTTTAAATAATGAGACATATATGAAAATCATAAACCAAAGTTAATTTTTATATATGTACCATGTTTGTATTGCAACCTTTTAATGTCGTAAACAGTTAACTATTGTTTCTCCTGATTTTTCAAACAGTAATAAAGAAAAAAAAGTCAATTGTATGGTATCTTTGAAAAGGCATTTAATGGTCCATAAAACAATTGCTCCAACCGCTTTTTCTCATTTAGGATTTTAGAGGTTGCTATCCTGCCGCTCTAAAGAGCAAATACACTTTGACTAAAAACAAGGGTACAGGTGCTTTTCCTGAGAAGCAAAGTTTATGAGTTTTTTTACATTTTCTATAGCGTTTGACATATTAAGGGTGGTACCGTTTTCAAATTGACACCTTGCATAAAATTTATATTTAAGCATGCTTTTTTTTAATTGTTTAAATTTTTTCCCTTTTTTAAAAAGAAAAACATGTAGAGGACTTTTAAAATACATATTTATCAGTAAAATTTTCAATCTTACGGATTTACGGCTTAGGAACATTAAAATTAATGAAACAACTTTATTCTGAACGAATTGAATACAAAATGTTTTAAGTACCTGAAACTCTTAATGCGTTTAAAAGTTAAATATTTACTGACATTTTGTATTCCAAAAAAGTTTTAATTATATTTTGTGTTTCAGAAAAATTCTTAAAGAAAGGTTACTTTTAATTTTTATTATATCTTTGCAACGTAACACTTCCTAAAAGTTACGTTTAAAAATTATTTCAATTTTGTGGAAAATTAAGTCAGTTATTAGAAAATATATTTAACATATTAATTTTTATTTATAATCAGTGCTAGTGGCTAACAGAAGGGCAATCAACCTAATATTTATACTTTGTTTCTAAACAATATAAAGCATTAGGTTTTAAATTTAAAAACTTATTTATATTGTTTAAACTAAAGGACATAAAATGTGGTCCTTGTTTATAAATTAAATAATAATTATGAAATAAAATAAGACGATTATAAGCAATTTGGCAACTTTTTAAAAAAAATCACAAAAAAATTAATTCGCTTAACTCTTTTAAATTTGGAAAACCTTTATATTAATTGATAAGTAAAAAGTATAAGACAAACTCGAAGTCTGGGTCTCAGTCCAAATAATATATATTTTTAAGACAAACGCTAGACGTGTTTCGCCCTCTCGAGCATCATCAGACCTACAATAAATAGAAAAAACCTAATATATGCCAATAAAACAAATAAACTTAAATTACCTTTGAAACAATAAGACATTATCTAAACATAATAATTTAAAACACAGCACACTACATATTAAAATGACAACAATGAATGAGGTTAGATCCACGGGTAAAAATTATAAAATAAAACAAAAATTAAAATTAAAAGTTTTACGCCAACAGGGTTCGAACCCACAACCTTAAGATTTCAAGTCCGAACCTCTACCATTAAACCATCAAAGCTTACGAATTAGCAGTCTTGTAAGTTATTGAAGACTAAATTTGGTTCGAAATTGAAAACGTCATTGACGCACTGGGCTTTTCTTAGCTCTGGTTATTTCCATCTTCTCAAGAAGGTCCAATTTCTTGCTTTTCTGACACTCGTGCAAAATCTTTACATTTCCTATGGCTGAAAATGTGTGCCCTGATTTTAGTAAATGGTTGGCAAAGGCTAATTTTGTGTTCGAGATGTCAGAGTCTGTGTACTTATTATAAAGGTGCTAAGGTGTTCATGTACCCTAGTAGATATTCTTCTACCAGACTGCCCTACGTAAATAGCAGAGCAGTCTCCACAGTTTAGCAGAACAAACGCCTGATTTGGATAGCCGATCCGTCCTGTCAGTTAATTTAACTAGATGTTTTTGAGAGAATTGATTGTTTTAAAGGCAATGGAGATGTCTAACTGTTTAAAGAACTTGGCAAACTGCAAAGATATATTCCCGAAGAATGTTAAAACTTTAAATTTATTTACAATGGACCCCCTGGGTAGATTCTAGGAAAGGAGAGTCTGAACTTATTTACAAATCTATAATAAATTTTATTGATTAAATGCTTGGGAAATCCATTATTAAAAGCAATTTGTCTTATAATGTTTAATTCTTTATTAAAAACATTTTTAGCAAGTGGAAGTTTGAACAGGCGATAAAACATAAAATTGAAAGCTGCAAATTTGTGTTGATAAAGGAGAACTAGAAGAAAATTGAATTATATTATCGGTGTAGGAAGATTTTCTGTATACCTCAAAACGAATTCTGTTATTATTACGTATTAATAAAAGGTCTAAAAGGGTAGCGTATTATTAACTTCTTTCTCAACGAAAATAACCAGAGCTAAGAAAAGCCCAGTCTTAAAGTGCGTCAATGACGTTTTCAATTTCAGACAAATTTAGTCTTTAATAACTTACAAGACTGCTAATTCGTAAGCTTTGATGGTTTAATGGTAGAGGTTCGGACTTGAAATCTTAGGGTTGTGGGTTCGAACCCCGTTGGCGTAAAACTTTTTAATTTTAATTTTTGTTTTATTTTATAATTTTTTGCCCGTGGATCTAACCTCATTCATTGTTGTCATTTTAATATGTAGTGTGCTGTGTTTTAAATTATTATGTTTAGATAATGTCTTATTGTTTCAAAAGGTAATTTAAGTTTATTTTGTTTTATTGGCATATATTAGGTTTTTTCTATTTATTGTAGCTCTGATGATGCTCGAGAGGGCGAAACACGTGTAAGTTTGTCTTAAAAATATATATTATTTCACTGAGACCCAGACTTCGAGTTTGTCTGATACTTTTACTTATCATATTAAGAGGTCTCTTTGAGAAAAATGGACGACTTTTTCCAATTTAAATTAATTGGTTGGCCACACAGTGGCGTAGCTAGGGCAGCAGGGGCCCTGGGCCAAAAATATTATTTAAAAAAAAATCCCCATTAATTTTTAATACTTTCTTTCCTTTACTTCCCTTAGCTTAAAGCTAAATTTATAGATTGACGTTTTCTGTTTCCGTTTGCCATTTGACGTTTTGGTTTTAGGTATAGTATATTGAAACGGTAAACAGAAAATATAAATTAACAAATGGAAAGTTGTTGCTTCATTTTCTAACTGAAAACGTCAATCTGCAAACGGACACAGAAACGTTAATCTATAAATTCAGCTTAAAATAATCATCATGTAAACATTACCTGCGGTCCCTATTCTTGACCATTTTCAGTAGTTAGAATAGCTCGCATCTTTTGACAAATCGAATAAAAACATATTTTTGTAATTCTTAAGCACTCGCACAAGTTGCGAGTATTCGCGTTAAATAGCGAGCGGTGCTTACACGCTTGCAATGAGTAAAAATCTTTTGTATCATAACCTCTTGGTGTACGTTTTTCTGTTAATTTTAATAGTTTTTACATCGAATTGTCATTTAATCTGCATCAAGTTGCAAATTTTATAGTTCTTGAGGGTGTAGAAAACAAACATCATAAATACAACCAATATATTAGTTTCAATTCATTCAATATTCTCATCAAGCTCAATTTTATTAAAGTCTTTACACTGTAAAAGGATTTATTTAACCTTTATCAGAGCTCAGAGGAGAATCACTGAAATAATAAACTGGGTTTTGTTGTTGTCTCAGTATTTTAAAAGTTATGCTTTATTATAATCAAGACAATATATGCAAGTCCAAAAATATTCTTAACATTTTATTATACATACTATCATTTTTAAATAAAAATAACAGCATAAAATACCCAATGTAAAAATATTAACAAAAATATTTTTACAAACAACAATGACCTTAACTAATTTGCACTAATGGTATTAAAAAATGTCTTAAATAATATATTTAATATAATTCTTCTACAGCACCTGTAAGTTTTTAAATTTTATTTGCTATTTCCTGCTCCGCAAGTACACTCTGTTTTTTTGGGTTTGTACTTTTTTTTATTATAGTAGCTTTTTAAAATGCAATTTTTTTCTCTAAACAATTTTATTTGGCTTTTGCAATTTTGGACAATAAAGACTTTTAATACCTAAACTCAAAGTATGTGATGTCAGTTCGACTTTACGTATACATTCAAATCATTCGAATGAAATTTCGAAGGTGACTTAAAAATGCCATTATTTAGAAACTTTTGCAAATATACTCTTTGCAAGATGTGAATGAAAGAATCGGCCCTTAGCCATGTACACTTAAGGTAGAAAATTTATGGAGTAGATAGATTGGATTTTATTCCTTTTTTTCAAATTTTTCCGGAAACTGCAAAATTTGTTGTAATAATGCCAAAATTTGTATTTTTATGGAAATGCCTGCCAAATTATTTAAAACGCCGCATAGTCCGATGACGTAGTTGGAGTGTGCCTACGTCACAAAAGTTACAAGCTACGACTTTCCTTTTCTATTGCTTGTTCCTTTGTTGGCATATTTATTTAACATTACGCTTTTCACATAGGCACTGGCAAAATCGTGAAGTTGATGGAACTCGCAAATTGTGGAATACATTTTAATCAATTTTAAAAATTATTTACACAAAAACAATGGACAATTTTGTTAAAATTTTAATTTAGCCGGGTTAGTGATGTATTTAACTATTAATTAAAATAGTTATTGTAAAATATTAGGAAAGGGCCTATTGAGCCCTGTTACACCGCAGAGCATTCACCTGATTTTAATTCTAAATGTTACATTCTGTCTTATATGCAGACAGCGTATCCCTGAGGTTGTCCTTAAATACACCCCAGTAGGTAAACGCTCTCTAATTAAAGAAAGACATGTATTGAATTTTGATTACACGACGTTTTCCAATTATTTAAGTTAGATTGCGAGTGCTTGGAATAATTTTTTCAAAAGTATACTGTATCTTATTTATTTTAATTGTTATTACTTACAAGAAATAAGTTAGTATTGACTCTAAAAACTCTTGCATTCCAATAATTAATACAAGAAGATAATACCACTATTATAAATAAAATTCTAGAAAACAAACTCAGGGTCTCAAAGTAAACAAGAATGGAATGCCTTTAAGAACAGTTGTATTATTTATTAATTCACCTGCATATAAGCTTTAATCTTTCGTGAATGACATTCTGAAGAGTACAACTAAGTTCGTCATTACATATTCCACAAGAAACTCAGTTGAATTTGCAAATTATTTTAACGACAAGTGACAAGCATTCCCCCTATTGAGTACATTTTTGAGACCTTGACTTTGTTTCCAATAATTTTATTTACATTTATGTCGAGTCTTTTGAGATAATGAACAGATTCTTTAGTAGAGTATATATATCTTTGAATTTAAGGTACTATTCCGAGCACCGTGGCAGACTGCAAACCACCGATGCAAGCGGCAGTACGTCATAAATATTTCGCTTTCGACTGGCGAGTAGCGTTGCTGATAATGTGAATGCCTTTGGCGCTTGCCACGGCGCGACGGTTTGAAGTCTGCCGCGATGCTTGAAACATAGATAACCCACATTTGGAATCGCACTGGCAAGAAGCATTTTTCGGATTTTTACGACCACGCGCAGTAAATAAACGGATGGGTGGACGAATATGCGTACTTAAAAGCCGTGGCAAAATACTAACACCGGCACCCCGTACCCTCCGTCCGCGGTCTGACCGTGACGCTTATTAGCTACCGTACTCCGAACAGAAAACCAAGACGCCGTCGACAAATTCTTTTTCATAATGCGGATAGTCTATTTGGCGCCAGGTGCGTTAACCCCTTGATTTCCTTGCTCACAAACTCGTTTTTCGCCCATGAAATTTAACTTTTGCTTCGCGTAGGTAATAACATTGGCAATCCATCGAGATCAGTGGCTTGAAATGGTACCTTAATGATCGTTTGTCTTCCACGTATAATGCCATCTATGGTTTTGCTGACGATATTACCCACCATAACACTATTCAGTTTTTTAAGCCACACTTTAAGTCTAGGTAAATTGAAAAACAATAGCAGAAAAATAGAGATTTTTAAGGACCTAATTAAATATTAAATTAGGTTACCAAAAATCCACTTCCCAGATACACAATAAATATGTCCTTACCTAAACATCTAAAAAGTTAAGTTCTGTAAAATAACTTTAAAACAACTAAAGTTATAAGCATGCTATTTTCGTAAACAGCCTTAGAGTATTTTTATTATACAGTGTGCTCACGGATGAACCTAACTAAACTTTTAAATTTTTTCCTTAATTTTGAATCTCCCTCTATACAGGTTGTTCTGAAAAATGCACGGCCAAATTTCAGGAGGTGATTCCTCATTGAAAAATATGAAAAAAGTTCCTATAAACACGGGTCCGAAAATGCATAGTTTCCAAGATACAGGGTGTTAAACTTTTTAAAAAATATTTCTTTTGTAATTATCTTGAATACCCTGAAACCTGATTTTCTTGAAATTTTTCAGTGTTATTTCTAGAAATAAGAGCCTAAGTTAGGCATAATAAAATTAAATTAAAATTATTAGGTCCAGTGGCGTCTCAGGAGACTCCTTGTATCCATTGTATAAAAAATGTACGCCACTGACTTTTTGTAATTTTTTAAGTTTTTTTTGATTAAGCCACTAAAAATACAACTATTTTGTCTCTTGATATTTTTTCCTATCTTGCTTCGTTTTCGAGAAAAAAAATAAAAACCACTTTATTGCATATTTCTTGGGACGGAATTTTTTGAATTTTGACGATTTACTGAGCAAAAACAGTTAAAGATAGAGCAAAATTAATTTTACTTTTCCTATCTTAACTTTTTAAGGACTATCTAATGACATTAAAAAGTGAAGGTCAGCTGAAGATTAAAGAAGGTGAATGTTGAACCTAAATGTTGGACGCCCTGTATCTTAGAAACTATGCATTTTCGGACCCATGTTTATAGGAACTTTTTTCATATTTTTCAATGAGGAATCACCTCCTAAAATTTGGCCGTGTATTTTTCGAACACCCTGTATTATAAAGTAATTATTTTAACGATTTTATTCTAAAAAACATTTTTTTCATTAAATTAGAAAAAGATATTTTTTAGAAAAAAAAAAATAACGTTACCCTTGATTTTGCCTAAAAACCATAACCAATATAAAATAAAATTATGCATTTATAATTAATTTCTTATGCCTTTGAATTATGTAGTTTTAAAAATATATTTTTCTTTTTTTTTATTTTCTTAAGTAATTTTTTTGCTATTTTGAACCACACTGTATACCATACGATAATTTTTATTATAGCTTTAAGCATTTCAGACCAAGCAAAAATTTTTGGGAAGAATAGTTTTTTGTTTGAAATATTAATAATAAAAAAATTACAGATATAGTTAAGTCCACCCGTGGACGACACACTGTATCTTCGCCAATTTGTTGTAACATTTTATTGCCACAAAATAAAATAACCGATTTTTCGATATGAGGCAACTTTAATATCATAAATAAAAAAACACGTAAAAGATAAAAGTTGACTTTTTAGCCAGGGGCTTCTTAAAATATTCTTAATGAACAAATTTCAATACAGAACTATTTGTCAAAGCTTTTATATCAAAAATAATGAAATTTAAATACCCTTATTATATTTTTATTGACTTTTGTGGAAGGAAAATTTATGTTCGGCTTTATTTACTATAGCTAGACAAAAATGTTTCAAACTTTTATATACATTTATGGCATTGTTAACAGAACAATGCAAAGTAGAAGTTTTCCTAATAATATGATTTATATACCGTCAAACAAAATTCAATTTGTATATTTTAAAGTAATGTTGTTAGTAGAACATTAAACTTTTAGTTCTTTTAAATTACTATCCTTTATTTTCTTTCAAAAAAAACCTTGTTTTGTTATCTAGCAAATAAAAGAATGGTAAATGTTACTAAATAGAAACAAACTTCTCTCTTTCTTAGTGTTTTTCCAAGATAAAAAATAAACTTTGTTAATAAATGATGTAATTTAAAAACTTCGAAAGAAGTGAGAGAATAAAATAAAGTGTTGGTCTGAATAAAATATAAATTATTGGTTTTAGAGCACTCCGCACATGGATAGGTGAAACAGCGACAAGACCGAGATCCGACGAGCTTTTGACAGTATGTACGCATATATTCGTGTTTGAAGTGGCGAGAACCATTACAGAAACAAGCATACCTTTAATGGTCAATTTTTACTACATTTTAAACCAATAAAATCATATGTCCATCAGAGGTGCATCGATGTTCCCCGAACACGACCACGACGGGCAAAAACTACCCCCTTGGATTATCCTACCGGGTCAAAGCGTGCCATAATAGAGCTCTCTAACTTTCCAAAAGCCTGAATCTAACAAACAATATTTTACAGACAAAAATTAAAATATTTTTACACTGACAGGTTGACTTGTTTTACTATTTTATTTCTAAACTCTTTTGTGATAACTTTTTCTGAAATGATCCTTTTAACCTAAAGTTCCTCGCAGTAAAGGGCCTCGCACTCTAAGAAGCTCTTAAGACCTTTGGAAATGTGATAGTAGCCGAAAAAAGTACTGTCATCTTACTGTAGGACTTTGTTTTCTTTTGTTGTTACATATACAGGGTGTTTCTAACTACGGTACGAAACTTAAAAGAATGATTTTTATGCTTTTCTTATGAAAAGTTTTTATGAACATATATCCGGACTTGCTTTATTTTTGAGACTAAGCGTTAAAGTTTTTAAAACAATTCGCTATTTTTTAAATATCTTAATAACGCTTTAACCGATTGGATAAAATTTTGTACATCTATTAAATGTTATAAGTCGCTTGTAAAGCTACTAAAATGTTGCCTTTTAATTGGTTATTAAAAAAAAGAAACATTAAAACCTTATTTAAAGTAAGTGGCGTACATTTTTTGTTAATAGTACCTATTAGCGGTGGTGCCCACTGAGATGCCACTGGACCCAATAATCCTAATCTAAGTTAAGATATTTAAAAATATCGACTTTTTTGAATTTTAACGCCCTGTATTTTAAAAAATAAAGGAAGTTTAAACAAATACTTATAGAAATTTTCTTTTATAAAAAAAAGAAAGAATTTTAACGCTGTGTATTTTAGAAATAAAAGGAAGTCTTAAAATATACTTATAGAAATTTTATTTTATAAAAGACATATAGGAAATTACTCCCTTAAGTTTCGTTACCGAAGTTTAAAAACACACTGTATGACAACAGCATCTCTATGTAAGTTTATGCATGTTTTTTTAACTAACGACTTTTGTTTTTTTAGTTGTCATAATTGTGATGTAAAAAATTTTGGGGGCGTCGCTAATACGATTTCGCTCACGCTACGCCACTTTGTTGACAAATTGGTTTATTGTAAGAAAAGTATCAGTATCTTTAGATTTTTAGTCTAAGATACGAATAGGAAGCGACCTAGATCCATCTGTTTACCGAATAAAAACTGTTTATATTAAATATAGTTATTTAAATTATTTTCTCCATTGTTTAAAATAAACCCGTAGAAAAATGTTTAAATATAATATTTTAAACTTTTTAAAAGTTTCTTTGGACATTGTGTATTATTTTAACATACATATTTTATATACGAGCCTAAAAATATATTAAAAAGAAAGTTGCCATTATGCAGGGTGTGTCCAAAATTATGAGGTAATTTTTAAATTTAAATATAGCCTTTGGGCAATTTTGTAGCAATACCTTTGTTTAAATACTACAGAACCGTGTTTTTTAAGTAAGTACCGATCTTTAAATTACGCCGCGCGCGCCGTCGCTGCGGATGCTGTTTAGCGTATGCGCGCTATGTAGCTACATCTGTTGGGAACCCACAGATGCCATTACGGAATCATTCGATCGAGTCTACATCTATTTGCATAATTTCAAAATGCCACCTACTGAGCATCCCGCTGACTGCGAAGTGCGTGCTGTGCGCGTGTGTTTAAGGCTTTAAATCAGTTGACATTCATCGCCAAATCAGTAAAGTGTACGGTGAAAACATTATGAGTGATAAAATGGTGCGGAAACAAGGTCGATAGAGACAAGGTGGCCTAACTTTGCTATGACGGTTATCAGCTGATAGTGTGACGTCATGGAAGTCCTTTTTAACCAATTTAAAATTTAATATATTATTTATACAATGGTAAAAGTCTCTCTAATCCACTATTTACTTACAAATATAAACACGATTTTTAGAAAACAATAAAGAAATAACGACATTTTTTGAAAAGGATACCCTTGACATCTATAAGCTGTCAAATAAAAGTTAGGCCACCTTGTCTCTATCAACCTAGGTGCGGAAATCTGTAAGGGCCTAACGGAGGAACGAAGTGGAGACCTTCAGTCATTACCGATGATCTGATTCAAAAAGTGGACTGTAAAAAATATCGATATCTTTAAAGGCCCTTAATATTTAAATTTGTTGTTGTAACATATTTGCCAGTAACACATTATGACACCTAATTTTTAAAAGGAAAATATAGTATTTTTATGGTCCAGAAATAAATGCAATTTAGCGGATTTTATTATTTTTTTCTGTCACACTAAGCAAGCTAAATAAAATATTAAAAAACAAAAAATATGTATTAACAAATGTCAGTAGCCTACATAATTTTTGTTAGAAATATTAATTTATGTGCAGCTCAAAGAACCACAAGACTTAATAAAGTTAGGGTCCCTGACTGTTGTTAATAACATTTCCAAGTCTTATCCAAATCGGATAGAAAATATCTAAGATATTGGTAAAAAAAATCTTTTTTTAATTTTTATATAATACCCTTTATCTAAAGAACAATTAATTTTCAGACCTATATTTATAAAAACTTTTTTTATAGTATTAGCCTTAAAATAATCCCTTTAATATTTTTACCGCAATTCAGGAACACACCCTTTATGTTGGTTTTAAATTATTTATACAGACAAATAAAAAAATAGTTTATTTATCAGCAGCTCTCGCAGGAATAATACATATTACCAACTTTATTCTTTTTTATATTTTATTGTTAGGGAAAACAAAAAAATTATTCTGGTTTATCTTAATCAAGTCCTGTCAGTACGAGATTTGGGATTTAGAAAAACAACATAATTTAGACTCTAGAGAATAGAAACTAAGTACAACAAAAGTTGCCTAAATGCCTAAGTGGGTGCTTAATCACTTTGGATACAAGATTTTTTCTATTTTTTAACAGTTAAAAAATTACACACTTTTAGCTTATGAGCGCCACGCGTCAGTTGTTATTAAAAATCTTAAATTAATGTAAAACCTTCTAAGGTTGAAATTAATAAAAAAAAGAAAAAACTACTCTTCTTTAACTTTTTTTAAATTGTATTAAAACTCTTATAAATTACATTTTTTCACATTTTTGGACCCTTTGGTGAGATTAATTGAGATTACCCCCCACCTAGGAGGGATGAGATTTATGAAAATGCAAAAAAACCCTTTCCTAAACCCAAATTAATCTTGTATTCAAAATAATTTTGTAGAGCAAAAGAAAACGGTACTCCACCCAATAAGTAACACTGCATCACACTTTTCCTGGGGGACCTGCCGCAAAATTTGTTAAATTCTTTCTGTTGATAGCTGCAGAAAAATTACATGATATTTACGCAGAACCCCCCCTCTCTTATGGTGAGTTTTTGTGAGATCTCGCCTCGACCTCCTCCCATCCCCTAAATACCACATGTAATTTATGGACGCCTTTTTAGCTTTTTGCATTATGATAAATTAACTAAGTATGACTATAAAAATCCGAATTAATAACTTATAATTATTAAATGTTTTGTTACATTTAAAATAGAATTTTTTAAAAATTGAGATTCTGCAAATATGTTAAGTAAGTAAACATGTTTTTTTTACAAGATTTATATTAAGATCTTAAAATTAAAATATGTATAGTAAGTGATAGCAAGAAAGATCTGGTCGGTACAGGGGCAGTCATACCAACTTTCCGAGGGGGGCCATATCATTATTAAATGTTCATATATTTGCAATAAGGTGTGTTTAGGTAAAAAAATAGTCGATTACAAAGGATGTGGCATTAAAGGGGAGGGACAAGGCCCCCATGGCCCCCTTATGACCGCCCCTGGGTCGGTATTACCTGTCTACATTTCTGATCAGTCTACAGGGCGTTACCAAATGTTGTAATAAAATTATAAAAAAAGTTCTTCTAAATATATATATATATATATATATATATATATATTTTAAATCTCAAGTAGTCCTTATTTAATATTGATAAAGTTTGACATTATTATTAGTTACGTGAGAAAGCTTATTTAAATTAAACTTAAATTAAATTATTCAGTCCAGTACCGTCTCAATAGGTACTAAAGAATATTTCTGCCAAAAAAGTATACGCCACTGATGTGCATATTTTATATTTTACTGGTATCAGGCAAGTAATAATAGAGGTTTGAAGCTTTAATATTTTTTTAACTCTTAAGTTTTTAAGAAAATAAAATTAAATCCTCCTAATTGCATATCCCTGAAATAAACAAAAACATAGGAAAAATTTTCTTTTAATAAAATTTTGTTTTATAGATATTTACATATTATTACTAAAAACACATTTAGTGTTTTATCAATAAAATTTAAACTTACGAATTATTCAAAACTAACTGTTTTTTAAATGTTTACTATATTTTTGCCAGGGCAATAAAATCACGTAAATTTTATTTTATATCTCTAAAACTAAGCAAAACCAAAAAAAAAAAAAAAAATTAGGCTTAAAACGATGTATTTTTACTTGCTTAACCCAAATAGAATATAAAACTTTTACAAAGTTTAGTGGCGTACAACCTTTGTCAGAAATGTTCGTAATGTATCGGTTAATATGCCACTGGCTAAGAAAATTTAATCAAATTTATTCTTAATAGGCCTTTAAATTTACAAATACCGCTACCTAATTTTATTAAAATCGTATGAGAGATATTGGGAATATTAAGAAAAACCCATTTTTTTTAAGTTTTCGACCCTATATTTAGGAAATAATTAATTTTCGTACCCACGTTAATAGGAACTTTCCTTAATATTTTCTGATGTAGAAACTCTTTTAATTAGGTATTCTCAAAAATGTTTTTCTGTTTTCTTTTTTATTTTTCAAAGTAATATTTTTGCGATTTTAAACCAGTCTGTATATCCTACGGCAAATTTTTTTATAGCTATGTAGCATTTTAGGCTGAAACCGGCAAACATTTTTATAAAGAATACCTTTTTTTTAAACATAAAAAAATAAAAACAAGTGACAGGTATAGTTAAGTCTGTCGTGGACACACACTGTATTGTTTAAACCATAAAAATGATGCGTATTTCCCTCTTCTAAAAGGTTTCTGATTTTAAATAAAAACCAAAAAGTAAAAAAAAATCATAAACAATAAAGTAGGCTAAATTTGGACAGTAAAGTCTTTAACGTTGACAATTTAATTTTCAGTATGTATTTTTAAAAGCGTTATTTGTAAATACAGCTGTGTTGTTTAATGTCCCAAAACAGAGTTAGTAACTGTTTGGTGAAATTATTTTCCAACAATTGTCAATTATGTAGACCTTTCTTCGCCTTTAAATTGACCATTTTCATAAATACTCCAGAGTAAAATTTACGCTTCGTTGATTCGTCCATTTCTGTAATTTGATTTTTTATAAAAGGTTTAGGTTGAATATCGAGGGAGAACGATACGTAACATTAAAATACGATTTACTGAACTTAGTTACTTAATAACACAATATATGATATACGCCGAAATAGGTAAGGGTAACACCAAAAAACAAAATATAATTTGTGATCTTAGTAACGTGCTCTAATTTATAAAAGCAATTTTTTTAAAATATATTATGTCCTAAAAATACCTAAATATAAAGTTAGGTTTTGGTCTGATAAAATGATATTTGAGGAGCTACAAATCAAACTGCAATTTTTAATAACACACAATTTAAAGGGTATCTTACAATTTTTTCAGTGAGTTTCATTTTTATGTTTTAAAATTTTTTAATCAAAATATGTTTATATTGTTACCATACAGGGTGTTTTAGAACTATTGGATCAAACTTCTAGGGATTATTCAGGGCAACAGTATAAAACATTGAGTATAGAGACCCATCTCCGGAAAAGTGTAAAATTTGAAAGAAGATGAATTGCCTAAATAGGATTTAATGCATTTAATTTTTGCCTTTTTACATAATTATCATCAGACCAAAATTAACAAATAAAAAAATTAAATTATTAAATTAAAAAAAACACTAATAATAAAATAAAGAAAAAATAATACTTTTTAAATATTGACATTGACATTTTAAACAATTGTTGTGATGATATTATTTACAAAAGGCAAATATAAATGCATTAAATCCTATTTAGGCAATTTATCTTTTTAAATGTTATAGCGTCTTAGGGCTATAGAGACGTAATGACACTTTTCCGGACATGGGTTCCTATACTCAAATGTAATTCACTGTTGCACTAAAAACCCCTAAAAGTTTGTTCCTATAGTTCTGAAATACCCTGTATAAATGTTAATCAACATAAGCTTGGTGCAAATTACAAAATTAAATTGAAAATATTAAGAAAAAAACGCGTTTTTAGGTTGAAAGAGATGATCTTGATACGTGCTGCGATTGTAAAGATTTGCGATATGGCTATTTAAATTTTTCCTTGTGTCTAAAATTATAACTGGCTGTAACCTAATATAAAGATGGATATATACATTTTTGGGAAAATATACTACCTTTTGTAAATATAAATTTTTTTGGACCAAATTTACATATTTTCTATTGCTTAGTTAGTTATAGCAGCCCAAATTAACAATATTAATATTATAGTTTTTTGCAATTTTTATACACAGGGTGTTTCTAACAACGGTACGAAACTTTAAAGTGTGGTTCCTTATGTTATTTCATAAAAAGTTCCTATAAACATATGTCCGGAGTTGCTTCCTTACTGAGATACAGGGCGTTAAAATTTAAGAAAAAAAAATCAGTTGAAAACTAAATATTTTTACCATACTTAAGCCAATGTGGATAAAATTTGGAACATTTATTTAAAGTAATAAGGCGCTTATTTAGCCCTAACCAGATTAATATTATTGGGTGCAATGGCGTCTCAGTGGGCACAGCAACTTACATTATTAAGGAAATAAAGTACGCCACTGACTTTTTTTTGACGTTTTTATATTTTTTTTTATAATAAGGCAATTAATATTATAACTTTTTAGTTTCTTGTATTTTTTTGTATCTAGCGTTGTTTTCGAAAAAAATATTAAAGTCACTTTAATTTCTTCTAAAGAGTACTCCTATTCGACATGGTTAAAAAACAAAAATAAAAAATAAACAGTTATTTACAATTTATTCTGGTACATCCTTAAATTACCATTTAAAATAAATTTCGCGTTATTATCTGGAAGCAAGAAAATAAAAATAAATATATAACAAAAAATCTTAATAATTAAAAACATGTTTTTCTTTGTTTGCATTACTGACTGCTGAAAGTCGACAATACATACAGTCAGTTAAATAACAAGCATTAGATTGCGGTCAATAATACAAATTTCAATCTTGAAATAATAAATTTCTTAGCTGCTAAGCTAATGGCAAAAATGTCAATAAAAATCTTTTTATTTGTGGCTAAATTTATGCAGCTTTTTTGCAATAGTAATGCTGGAATAACAGTACTAGTGCAATACTTATTGATTAAGTGATGGCCTGTGCGTTAAATCGCTGGGTCGGTGTGCACAACCAAGGAAGACTTGGTTCGAATGCAGGCCAGACCAAAAATTTAATTATAAAGTTTGATCAGACATTTAGTGATTAGCCTAACAAAAGACGGTCAAAATCTGTTTTAGTTTTTACTTTACCCTGCAACGAAAAAGCGCCGCCCTGTACATATATTACCATTACCCACATTTAATTTATTTTTTAAACTTAAAGGCTATTTTGGGTTTTTGCATCAAATTCTTCTAAGTTTTATTTGCCATACTATATACCTAAAATGAACAGTGATCGAGAAATTTGCCATTGATTTTTTTTAGGTGTTGGATGCAATTAATTTCCCCGTCAAAAAATCCAAATAGAACCGAATAGGAATTTGCCATTCAATTCTATTCGATCTTGGTTGGTTTTTTCAATGAAATCAATGTGTTTTCCATTCGGATTTGTATTGTGTTCCTATTTGGTTTTGTTTAATCCCAACAAGTGATACGATAACACTAAATAAAAACAGACAAATCTGACCAAATATGTTATAAAAATTTAAAATTTTTCGAAACCCTGTGAATAAAAACCTATAGGACCGAATAAGTTCAATCAGTATTTATACAAATAAATCCAAACAAATTCAAACAAAAACGAATGCAAATAAATCTGTATTAAACCACATAAAATAGGACCAAATACAATCGAATAATAAAAAAATACAAAATAAATCCAAATGGGACCGAATAGATTCAAATAATAACCAATAAAATCAAATATATCAACTGCAAATAAATCCAAATTATTTCAAATGGAAACTACCAAAACCAGGAACATAACCACAACAAATGATACGATAAAACCAAATAAAAATAAACAAATCCGAACACCTATAAAAATGTGAAATTTTTCGTAACCCTGCAAATAAAAACCGATAAGACCGAATAAGTTTAATCAGTATTTACACAAATAAATACAAACAAAAACAAATGCAAATAGATCCGAATATAATCAAATAGGATCGCATGGCAAATTTATCAATAAAACAGAATAACTCCGAATGATTTACTACAACGGAAATAGGACCAAATGATTCCAAATTAAGAGCCTATTTGGAAAAATAGCAGTCGCAAATAGAAAACAACGTTACCAAATAAGACCAAATAGGTCCAAATAGAAAACCTATTCGGTTTTATTGTATCCTATTTGGAATTTTCGACAGGGTTGAATTGGGTTGTTTTTGGGAAAACGCTTGAACACGTCGAACGTTATTCTGTATACTAAAGACATATCGGCCAGAAAAGCAACAAGAAAGGATGTACGATGAATCATTTATTTTAAAATATTTACATACCGTTAGACTGTCTCTTTTCCTTATATTACCTATGTGTTATCTTATTTAGCTGATCCGGTGTATGCCTACAAGCTAAATATAAAAAAATACGTGTTTCCATAAAAAATAAAATTAATGGTTGTCGCTTATGCTTGGCCCACCTTCCATACATACATTTATCATGAAAAAACACCAGTCAAAAATAAAAGTAAATGTGTTTGAGCAATTTTAAAAAATCAAACCAATGAATTTTGAGAGAGAGAGTTTCTTAACCCAGGCGACTTTACTGTTTATTATAAATAGCCAACAAATATTTTTCAGGCAAAACGCAATTTGTTTTATTAACGAAAGTAATCAGTTTAACTGGTGCTTTAAACTCGCCAGAAGGTTAATAATGACTGCTGGAAAAACAAAATATTCTGTAACTGGGTTAAATTTCATTAGCAAAACCTTGCATACGTATGTAAATAAAAATAATGTTTACTGTGTCCTTTAGGTTCAATTTAGCAATAAAACATTTACTTTACAAGCAAAGAAATGGAATATAACTATTCATTATTTAAAAGAAACATGGTAAGAAAAATGTAAATTTCCTGAATTATATCACGCCAAACTATAATACGTTATTTGGACAAAGTTTTCCTCAAGTAATATCTACTTTACAAAACCTTAACTCAAAGTTAATGAAACTAGAAGGATTATATAAATACATGCAGGTATTTTATAATTATCACCTAAAAACAAGTACTGTTGAAAATACATATACATTTAGAAAAAATCCTCTTCTTATGGTTAAATATTTTATCGGTTTTGGTAAGATATATTTAATTTAAAATTTCTTTTTAAATGCTATTTAAGTATTTCTTTCGCTATGTTTAATAAAGCAATTTATTTAACATATAATAAAATACAATATTTATCTGGTATAATTTTGAAGATGTGGTCCACAGTATGTCCACGGATCGACTTTACAATAAGACAAGTGGACCAGAAATTTAAATATTTAAGATAGTCGTGTATGGCAATTGCTTTTGTTTCGTAAGCAAAACAAGATTTACTTTAATAAAATTTGTTTTGTTTTAAAAAGTGGCTCCAAAATCTACAAAAATGAGAAAATGGACCAAGACAAAACTGCCGTTAAGTTTAATAATTTAGCAAAATGTTATTTAAAAAGGATTTTAGAATTAAATAAGGACCCCATTGTAAAATTTTACAAAAAATAAAAAAAATTTTTTTAGTTTTTTCTTAAATCATGTTTTACACCCTTTTCACGTAATTTATGCAGGTTTATTACAACACAATAAAAAAATTAATATCCAAGTTTGTTAAATATATTTAAATACAAAAATGAAAAACCAGGAAAATTACGTAAAAAAGGTGTAAAACATAATTAAAACAATATGATACAAAAAAAATACATTTATTTTATTTGAAATTTTAGTTATCAGATCCTCTCAGTTAATTCTTAAAACCTTTTTTACAATTTATTAAACTACTAACAATAAAAGCAGTTTTGCTTTGGCCCATTTTAGTTTAGTTTTTCAAGCCTCTGTGTATACAAAACAAAACAAATTTCTTAACGTAAATCTTGATTTTCAAAGAAGCAAAAGCAGTTGCCTGATAAGACCTTCTTGAACAGTTAATTTTTTGGGCCTTCTAGACTATTTTAAAGTCCATCCGTGGACATACTCTATATTAGTAAGGCGAACTCATTTATTCAATGGTCTTTTTGTTAGTTACACGCCAAAAGTCAGAATGGGACCGCTTCAGTCCTGATCCCAGGATATAGCGAGATGACCCTGCTGCCCCCTAAGAACTGGTCGGTCTCCTAAATCAAAATAAAGGAAAAACCCAGTGACGGCTGGAAATGGCCAATTTGTTGGGCACACCCGCACCATTGTAACATATAGTTTTTTTTAATTTTATTTTTATTTTTATTTCTTTTTTGATTATTAGAGTCTATAAAATCACTTTTCCCCGTTATTTATTTTACTTTTTACAATATTATCACTAAAAATGTAATAATTACTTTTAATAGAAGATCTAAATAAAATTTTAAACAAGAGTTTTTCCCTATGGTGCGGGTGTGCCCATCAAATTAGCCATCATCAGCCGCCACTGAAAAACCGAGTAAATTGTACTCGAAATTTTGGTGGCAAGTCCGCCACGGAAACCACTTTAAGATAAAATTAGGTTAAAAATTAAAATTAAAAATAAAAGTAGTAACTAAGTTTAAAATGTTTACCATTTTTTAGCTTTAGGTAAAAAATATTCTGAAAATATTTTGACACTCATGTGTTTATATGCAGGGTGTTATGGAAATACTTTATTACATTTAAACGTGAAAATCCTTGATTAAAAATAAATTAAATAAAAATTGTGTGGGGGATCATCATTAATTGCTACGATAGTAAACCCCAAAATTTTATTGTGAAAATTTAAACCCCCCTGACATTTGCGTGTCATTCCATTTAAAACAGCTGTAACCACTTTGACATGTGATGAGGTAAACGAACTTGTAAAAAGGTTGCTAAATTTATTTTGTTCTTAACGAGTTAATTTAAGGACTTGTTTCAATAAAAAATAATTAAATAAGGCTTGATTTACCTTTTAATAGGGCATATGCTTAAAATGTCCTCTGTTTGCATCCCAACGTGTATTTAGTTTTCGTTTAATACTTTTTCTCGCTGGCAGAAAATTGTTTTTATTGTTTTAAGTGTTCTGAGCCAATCGATTTTGTAATTGCTCAACAACTCAACACTATTAATGGATTCACTAAAAACAAACACTTTTATGATACGATGGCCACTGTTTTTACTTACCTTCTTAACTAAAACTTTCTTTTTACTTGCTTTTAAAAGAGACTAACTAACTTAATTTTTTTTGTAGAAGTCTAGAACATTATTTCCAGCGACCAGCGACATCTACATATACTTTATATTCAAATCAATCTTATCCACTGGGTAAAATGCTCTACAGCTTCTTCAGTAGCCAAAACCCGGAAAAACTATGTAGTTTTCTAAGAAAACGTCAGCATTACTCAAAAGTCAAAGAAAGACTCCAAAAACCAGGGGCACGATTTTCGACTTAGAAAGTAGACATTTCAAAAGAAAAGACTTCCCTATATTTTCAAATTGTCCACTTTTGTTTGTAAGAAGAGAGGCAAACAAAACACCTTTTCCATTAGAAATTTTTACTCCCTAAGTCAAAAAATCGGGCTTAGCAATGTTAATAAAAAATTAAATGTTAAGTTAGCGACATTTAAGATTTTGTTACTTTAGAACAGTGGTCGCCAACCTTTTTGTATGCTGTGCCACTTTCGATACCAAAAATTTTGGGCGTGCCACTACTGCCACTCATTTTTGTTTCAGCAATTTTTTATCATTTATTTTTTATATTATTATTTAATCTATAATAAAAAACACATATTTACCCAAAGTCGGTCTATATAGGGTCGCGACATTCGGCCAGGTTGTTCAGTGCCGGAGATATACAGTTTATTGTATAAGTAGAACAACCGTTTACACAACAGTTTTTATTTATTATTAATTAATTATTATTAAGTTGTAAATTCCTTTACTTTAAATAAAAAACATTTGGAATTACACCCATATTTTTTCTCTGCTTTAGTTGAGTGTGAGTTTTGGTTGTTTGGTTTTATTATATTGTTATTTTTTCTTAATTTGTTGAAAACTTTTCGTGCCACCTAAGACAGCCAGGCGTGCCACAGTGTGGCACGCGTGCCGCGTCTGCTTTAGAATATCGGTAGTAATTGATTTCAGTTACAATTATTTTTAGTTTAAAGATGTTGCTAGAAGTAATGCTCTTAAAAGTGTTAAATAAAATAGTTTGTCTCCTTTAAAAGCGTCCGTTTTATCATAAAAGTAAGTTGTAAAATTCATCAGCCTAGCACATCATAAACAATAAAAACATTTGTGCGCAAGTGACAAAATGAATGCATATTTGGAAGCCAACTGAGGACATTTCAAGCATATTCCCTATTAGAAGGTAAACCAACCCTTATTTAAATATTTTTTTCTTGCTTCAATCTGTTTTCGATATAAAAGCTTTAAATAAATTTTTCAAACCGTCTACTGCCAAGGTATTTATAGTGTCTGCGTTATCAGAGACGAAGCACACGGGCAAAAAAGAGAAATATTTGCAAATTTTAAAAAATGTTTAAATTAATAAAAAAAAAGTACTAGGTGTGTCTCTACAGTGCCCAAGAAGTCACCTATTTCAATATATTAAAATAGTTAAATATCACCCTGTACATATTTAAAATTTATTTTGTTTTTTGGGCGGTTTTTTCTTTTTTTGTTTCGGGCGACCGGCCAGTTTATAGGGGTCAATAGGGCTGAACAGGGTCTGCTCGCTATGCCCCGGGAACAGAATAAAAGCGGTTCCATTCTTTCTAGATTTACTTTTGTACCCAACAAGAAAAAAACCATTGAAAAAATTTATTTTTAAAACCATCTGCAAACTTAGTTTTTAATACATTTTTTACACAATATTTGATTGAAAAAAATTAAATTTGATCAATACTATATGCAACCGTTTTAATTTATAAATAAAAATGGGTGACAAAAATGCCTCTAAATTCCATATATTGTACTATTTTTAATTATGTAACTCACAATTTAGAAAATTGATCACAATAAAGCTAACTTTTTAACAAAAGAAAAATGACAATATGCTGGGTTTGTAACAATTGGCTGACTTGCTTTTGTTAACAAAATAATATCATGGCCGAACAATACAATGGGTGAAAATATATTGATTTTAAATAATTGCTTTGTAAAAATTAGAACTAAAAAAATATATCCTTTTAACCTTAAACACACTTTTTTACGCCTAGGTTTTTTAATAACAAGGCAATATTGCAAATTTTATATTTTAAAACAGTAATAAACAAAAATGAAGATATAAAAATAGGTATGCTAAGCCATATAAGACTTAATTAGGCCTCATAATTCTTGCTTTGTATTTTAGAGTCAGATTTTCTTTACCCGCAAAAGTCAAGTAAATCTTCTCTTGATGAAAAAAAATATATATTACAATCAATTAAAAAGACAGTTTTATATTATACCAAAAAATCTTTAATTGTGTGTTTTAATATTTAAGAAGGAACTTTAACTGTATAAAAACAGAATTATGAACCTGTCTTCAAAAAAAAACTTTTTGTGTCCAGAAGGCTGCAGGTGCTTTAGAATTTTATTATTTTTGGCAGATTTTTAAAATAAATAAAGCATTTTATTATAAATGTGATCATATACAGGGGAATCATATCCTATAGGTGTTTTTTTTTTTTTAATTTAATCAAAAGCCACTAAATAACAAAATTTAGAGTACCTATGACAATAATTAAAAAGTATTATTACAATAGCAATTAAAAAAAAAAAAACATATTAATTTTAAAAATGGCTTGTTTATTAAGAAAAATATATTTATTTGCAACACGTTTTTGACTTGCATTTTTTTTTTAAGACAAGTACTTGTTGCAAAAATAATTACCTAATTTTAGAATAATAAGGCAAAAGTTTCACTTATTGTATTTTTACTGAAATTTTAAATTTATTTTACTTTTAGTTTTACTTACCTAAATGATTTTTTTTGTTTATTTCATTATCTTGAATATTTCTTTTATATTTAACAAATTTTAAACACCAGTGCACGCTCTGCAAAT